>QKQZ01038671.1:0-56756 GCA_003595255.1 Solenopsis fugax
TATATATATATATATATCGTCACGAAAGCACTCAATGTTATTTTTTTTGAAAATGCTGGCTCGAGGTAGAGACGAGAATACATAGGGGATTGGCACAATACACGGAAAAGATCTTTCTGCATCATTTCTGGAAATTGAAGTTTTGTTGTTCCACCCTATCGACTGCTTGTCTCGCAGCAACACCTATCTTCGGTTTTCTTTCGGCGACACGAGACCCTCATCTTATTTCACCTCTTTTGTCTCGCCTACCGAATATCCTCCGATGCTTTTACTCCGCCCGCCGCACGTACTCGTGTCTAGCTGGAATCAACATTTTCATCTCGAGCAAACAGGATTCGTTGCTCTCTGCCAAGAAATTTAGGGAAATTCGGTGATCGCGAAAATAGGGCAACAAAGTACAGGATGTGTCGCAATTTAATCAATTGTGATAGGTCCTGTTATAGTCTAATCACTAATAAGATATACAGGGCATCTGTAAAGAGTGTCTGTCCCCGTCCATTATATTTCAGAAACAATTCAAAATTATGAAAAATTGTGAAATTTACGTGTTTGATCGTTTAGAAGGATCACTCTTTTAATTTCTACCCTTTTAAAAGAGTAGCCTCTTGAAATGATCAAATACATTTCGCGGTTATTCATAATTTTTATCCGTTTCTGAAATATAGGTGGTGAGGATAGACTTTACAGTCATCCTGTAGAACGAACTATTTTTGGTCAAAGTGGATTGGTGTCTAATATTTGTGTGAATTTTTATAATTTTTAGTTTATGCAAACTGCCGATTACAGGTCTTAAAATACAATCTGTGTTGCAAAAAATTAATAATTATATTTAATTATTAAAAACATTATTAAATGAAGAAGAACATCTCTCTCCACTTCTCTCACTTCTTCGCTTAATAATTTTTTTCAACAGTTCAACTTAATTATTTTCATGATTCCACGTTTATAAAACAATAATTTATTCTGCTCTGCTCAGATTAAAACGCCTTAATCCTCTCGTTTTTCTTATGATATCATAATTATTCTTTATATCTTCTTTTTAAGTACTGAAGAAATATATAGGTTCTACGAATGTGACTCGCGATATATGTATACAGATATGTTTACGTCGGTCGGCACAGTTACAATCTACCAAATTCAAGATTTTTGAATCCAATCGAAGCGCGAACGAGAATGGTTACTATATAAATGCAAGTTTACAACTTCATAACTTGTCTGTATATAACTACTCCCTAGGTAAGGCGCGGAGGGCTGCGCGTGTAAAAGTTACTGGTTATTAAACGCCGTAACGAACGAGAATAACGAATTTCCAGTAAGTATCGCTATCCGTGTCCGAGGCTACCCACGTGTGAAATTGCGGTGCGCAAGGTCTCGCGTATACCCTCACGTGCTCATGTGTATTATGCACGCACACCGACGGCATTCATGCACGCCCGAATACTCGCGACGATAACGAGCCTCACGCTAGTTTCCGCGGCACGAGATAGCCCAGCCGCGCCACGGCGCGAGTTGCTCTTGACACGCGTTATAATAAACCCCGCATTATATTCCGCACGTTATACTACGCGCAGTCCACGGACCGCGAAGCGTAGCGCCCGTGAAATGCAGTCGTTCCCCTTTCGCTCCTCATCCCTCCTTAAGAACGGAATTCCCGTCTATTTCTTGCATGTCAGGTTTTCTGGATTTGCCGCGCATGATCTAAGATAAATGACGGACGTGCGAGAATTGATTGCAATTTAGATTGCATCTTCAAACTTTTCCTTCTCACTGCAGCAAAAATTTTCTAAGACGTTATTGTAATTGAAGGGTTTCTTATAAAACCAAACAAGTCCATTTTTTAAAATTTGCAATCAAATTCTCTATCAATAGCGTTCCATTGTAAACAATTTTGTTCCGACAAGAATTCTAATAAATAAGTAATAAATGTACACTGAAAAAAAAGTCTGGTTATAACTACCAAATGTATAGTGAAATAGTATCAATTAAATATTTTGTCAATATAACCAAAAATAATTTTATTTTACTAAATGTTTAGTAAGTATTATCAAATCTGGTATAAGTTACTAAATATTTAGAAAAGTAAAATTATTTTTGGTTACATTGACNTTTAATTGATATTATTTCACTATATATTTGGTAGTTATAACCAGTCTTTTTTACCAGTGTATAATTTTCGCACAAGACTCATACAAAGAAGTCTACAGGTTTTTTTTGTGAGTCCTCAAAATATTTATCAACGTCTAAAACTTTGTTTTTGTACTTTTAATATATCTGGAGAAAAATTATATTTATAAAATGAACGATTTGAAGAGGATTTTTTGTTCCCTGAAAATTTTATTATTTAAACTTGTTTGAACTTTGTAGAAAACCTTTCAATTAAAATGAGTTTGAAATCATCGCAGAATTAATTTTTCAGAAAATGCAAACATTTGAAAATTGTTTTAACCATTGTTGCCTTTCAGTTGTTGAAATTGATATAAATTTCGCATTTGCAAGGAAAGTACAGTGTACGGTGCCATTGAGACGTAACGAACGTTTATGTACGCGCGAGTGTCCTGAAATGTCGCGCAGTGTCTTGAAGTGTCGCGCAAATAAAAGTAAATTGAAACTCTCACTTGCTCGAATGTAACGCCCTTTTTTTTCTTATGTCGCGCGATAATCGAAACGGTTGATCTTCGCGGAGGGATTACTTTATGGGAAGCGCTCTTCCAACTGCGCGGATCCATTTTTACGCTCGATCGATGCGAGGGGACGCAGGGCGCAGTAAATCGTGCATTTATAAGGCGACGTAGTTCACGTCGTCCAATATTCTCCACGACGGTGCAATACGATGATTATGGAAATTGTATTTACCGAGGAGACTCACGGAAGTAAAGTCTCTGTCCCACGGCCGTCCCCTCTCGCATAAATAGCCAAGTACCATCCACGGACGGCGCGCGACAACTTACGGCGACTTACGGCCGATCGTGAAGAAGAAGGAAAAAAAAAGTCGAATCCTGCACACGAGTGCCTCGAATTTTACTGGACGAGTCGCCGTAGATAGAACTACAGGAGGAGACACTTACCTTACGAACAGGTGCGTGACGCTTCGACGGGAACGACGGACAAGTGTATTCCTGCGAAGCCTTGAGCTGGCTACAACCTTGGAGAATCCTCGCAACGCTCTCGCACTTCCTTCGTAGGACCTTCAGGCAAGACTGTCCCGTGTACTCGTTTACCAGTTTTGTGGTTTTTCGAGTTGCTTGCCGTTACAATTTTTCGTTATGACAATAGGGACAAAAGGGTTCAAAGCTTTTAGGCCCTTTCGCCTAATCGAGAGAAAGGATTTTTTTGTCGTTCTTTCATTCTTTTCGATATGGTCCCGCTCTTCCTGGTTTAGCCTTCAGCATTCCAGGTTAAAATAAGATTTATTACGGCGCGCGCGCGAAACCTTCGAATCTTTTAATGTTTTATTGTCAAGGTAAACTTCAGGTAAAATGGCTGTCATCGGATGACGTGACGTGGGAAGGATTATAAAAGAATGTTTACACGTCAGAATCAGTTGTCCTTTTTAATTTGTTTACTTGACTCACGGAAATTGTTTTATTACTATACTATAAGGTATCGAAAGAGGTTTCCGTTCAATAACAATTAACTATTGATAACCCTAATAGTGTTTTTCTTATCAAAAAGTTATTCAAAATATTATACCTGAATTATGATTATAATTCCAACGAAAAAATTTGCAATATTCTGCGTTCCAATTTAATTTGATCGATGTAAGAGAGAACGGGCTAGAAATAAGTACACACAAATCGTGGGGGTAACCAATGAATTTCATAAATAAATTTCATGGCGAATTATCGATCGGACCTGGGACATTTAATCTCTCTGAAACGTCTCTCGTTCTTTCTCCGTACGAATGGAATTGGCGAGGGAATGTAGTTCGGATAATGCAGAAGCGACACATAGTTCTCGGCGCGTGTATTCGTGGTCACGGATGATCTCGTCACGATTCGTGGTAGAACAAGGGGGCTGCGCGCGCAACAGTTCAATACGGAGCTACTGTGACTGACCCAGCCTCTTTAAACCTCTGAACATGCGTGTGTGTACCGCGTAACACCGAGCTGTAGATCCTCGCCTACTCACGAAAATGCATCTCGTCTATTCTCCTCGAGCTACTCCTTTGCATCCGGTCCTTCCTCCCTTCTCTCACCCTCCACCTCGCCCAGCCCTTCCATTTCGTCCGTCCTACAAAGTTTCCTCACGTTTCAGCCCGAAAGACAGTTCGCATGGTAAATACTTGCTTATTGCGACATTCCGCAGCACGGTGTTAGTTTTCCCTATGCGCGGCAGGATACGCGGCCATTTACTTTCGTGATTCTTCGTGGTTGTCGAGCAAACTTTTGCATTAAGGTAGCGAACTTCTCGCAGAATCATGCGTATCTACTAACGTTTACGCACATTATCCGCTGGATATCTGCTCATTTGCGTGTGGAGGCATGTCTTCTCGTTTTTTAAGCGTTGCATTATTGAGCGAATAAAGTTTACGTGTCTCCTCTGGAATCGTTAGGACAATCTGTGCGTGACAAAGCAAGTGGAGAACCCAATGTACTTGATCTTAGGTTTGGAATATTTTCTTTAGTATATTATATTAATTTTTACTAAAAACATGTAGACATAATATTTTAAAGATGAGATAATTATTAGCTGGCTATAACTGGATTTTTGTGCTGATATTTTTTGTGTTATTTTATATACATATGTTGTTTCAAGTTTATCAAACTGTGCGCTAAATAAATTTTCGGTCTCGAAGTTATAAATTGAATAAGAATAGTAATATGACGATATTAAGTTAATAATTAATTTATTAAAAATGATGCTAACCAGCATCGATTATATAATATTAGCCTCTCCTCAAAATATTGTAAAGAATTTTAAAGAATTAAAGCGTGGAAATGATTGTACACAGAAAAATATTGTCAAGAAAAGCGATTATAATCAATTGACTTTTTTCTTTCTAGTAATTGTCGTACCTTTTTAACAAAGAATATTTTCTTGATAATTGTCTTAAAATGTATTAATCACAAATTTCATAAAAACTCATGTTAAGAAAATGTATGCTCTTACGAAAGATATTATAAAATTATATCAAAGAGAGTTAAAATAAAAATAATGAATTTTTGTTTTAACTTAATATTGTTGAATTATTAAGTTATTAGAATTTAGAATATATTTTAAATATATTTGATGCGTATGATGAATTTATGAAATATTTGAAATAAGTACAATAATATTTAATTTTTTTTTGCGAAAAATACTCTCTCTGGATAAGGTGTTATTTTTCACATCAATTTTTTTACAGTATTTGAGAAAAGGGAGATAAATGCTTGTTAGCGTTGTTATTATTAAATTGGTTATTTAATATCGTAATATTATTATTCTTGTTTAATTTATAATTGTGTTCCAAAATTGAAAATTTATTTGGCGCATAGTTCAATGAACTTGAAAAGGTATATAAAACAAATAAGAAATCAGTATGAAAATCCAGCTGTGCAATGACTAAATACGACTCATCTTTAATCAGTTATGCTTTCATATATTGATCTTATTCTCCTATTATTTTTTCAAATAATATTTTTGTTTTTTTAAATGATATATAAATGTTTATGACATTTTGGGATTTTTTATATTTATATTAAATTTTTTTTAAGGGAATCTTTTCTTTAATTCGTAAAAACAGTACTTTTATATTTTACGCATTTACGTAATTAACATAACATAATAATTGTTTTTGTATTATATATTATTTTATATTAAAGACAAGGGATGTCGCATGAATTTCATAAAAGATTTAGAAGAACCTATTTCGCCAAAAAAGCTTGTTTGTCGCAATGCTGTCGTATAATTCTGTCGAAATTTAAATTAAAAAAATCATCATTTCCGCCGCAATGTTTTTGAGCCGTGAACAAAAAAAGAAATATGAAAAACCTTTCTGTCGAAACATGCCGTCAGCTTGCTGGAACATGAAAAGAGGACGGAAGAATGTGCCTCGAAAATAATATGAAGCGAAACGAATTCTCAGGGTAATTACCCCCAGAGTTTCACGGTCAGGTGTCAAAGAGCAGCAGCGCCATGCTGTTTTCTTTTTTTTAGGGTATATATCAAAAGTCGCGGAAAAAGTGCACGCGACGGAAATGGATGTGCCAATTACACAAGCGCGTATATTTTATATATGTATTACATATACACACTTCTTTCTTTCTGCTGAAGTAACCTTCGAAAGAGACCATTATTCAAGATTAACGAAAGATGAGAAAAGTTTTAATGCGCCGCCGTGATACCGGAGAGCGAAGGAGCGTTCTCACGCCGACGCCGATATCTACAACGTCCATTAAAGCAAAGTGAGCTCCAGGTTACGAGGCCTTGACGCGGGACAAGTATTTCCATCTGATTGAAGTACTTACTGAAGTTGTTGTCCGCGACGGTCGCGGATCATCTCATGTAAAGTTCGAGTTCGCGAGATATGACCGACTTAATAATGCGTTATTAAATAAATGACTCATCTCTCTTCTTTCGCAGAAATAAAAAAAAACTCGCGACTTTAAAGTTGTTAAAACACGACTGCCAGCCGAGCTGGATGAATTTACGTAAATTTATTTATTAAGCGATTTCGTCTTGCGTAATCGGGATTGCGTCGCGCATGATGTTTAACTGCGCCGATAAAATTTTTCTCTATAAAATATCGCGAAGAAGGATGTGTCGGTAGTCGCGGACGTGCATAAAGTTATATACTTGACGACACTTTACGGCGACGTGTTTCGTTACTTGACAATCGCAAAAAGAAAAGTGCGCATTCTCGGTATATCACTTGCACTTCTCGATCCAATTTGCCGATGGTGCGATTGGTTAATTTCACGCAATCAACTTTCTATCGTCTCTCGCATATCGTCGGCCAGGATTGCGGCGATAATTCGTTCAGGCGTAAAAGTAAATTACGTTATTTATTTGCATTTATCAGTGAAAAGAAAGCGGGGTGCATTCTGTGTGCGAATCGGTAAATGTCAACATATATTTGTGTACAACTGCGCGGTACCTGGGAGATAAGCAGGGTCGTTCGTACATGCAGATCACACGTGGGACCCTCGTTACACCAGATAAGGAAAATCTCGTCTCCCTCGAGCACTTAAACGCGTTAAACAGTCTTTACGATGCTATACGCCCGTAAATCACATTCTTTCCGTCACGTCCCGTATTTTCGTAAGACGCCGGAAGAATGTTAAGTGGAGTGAAGACTTATGGAATGTGATAACAGGGTCAGAGCTTATTTAGATGGTAAATACTTTGTCACCGTAAAAAAAAGTGGTCGCCATTTTACTCTATGTACTGTAAAATACAGCGCGTGAACATAACAACTGAATTAATCTAGCAATTGAATAACTGTATATTTAATCCACTATTTAATATAATGTAAAATATTTAATAAGTTGAATATTAGTAAAATATTTATTTGGATTGCAATATAGAAATAAATAGTAGTGTAGGGCTCAGACAAACAAATTAAAAGGTGTTAGATAATTAAATATGAATAAAAATTTTATTAAACTAAACTGGGACAGTTTCGACTTACTGAGTCGTTTTCAGCTAAAGAAAATATAAATAAGTACTAAAAAAAAGTATCCATCATAATAAGAAACACATATGATTAGTTAATAAAACGAATAAAATAAAATATAAGAGAAACAAAAGAAAAGTGATGGTCATAAAAGCCAAGTTTACAACAAATGCATACATTTATTTGGATTACTTTTGTTGAACTCGTGAAGGGCAGAACGATTCCTTTTAAATATTCGTAAATTTATTTATTTTTAAATAAATATGTTTTATAAAGAGTTTTAAAACTTAATTGCTAATATACACGAATAATATATTTCTTAAAATATAAAATTTTTTGTAATTTATATAAAACGCAAATATAGCATTATTTTTATTCACTATCACAGGGTTTTATTAAGAATTTGAAGATATTTCATTATGCTAAAGAGATATTTTGAATTGAATCGATTACATTTATATTTCATACGTAATTTATCATTGTATAACAATTATTATAACAATATTTGATTTAATATATTCTTTTTATTATTAGATTTAGAGAAAAGTAGATATTTCAGATTTATTGATATGAGTAACATCGGCTGAGTAAATTATTCTCTGAAGAATATAAAAGATGCAAGATGCGTTTTCGAGATGTACGTTTGTCCATATTTAAATAAAAAAAAAATCTTTTAATGAGGAACATTCAAATGTCATGGTTTCGCGTGACACACATGCCGTTGAAAATGCCGCTCGAGAAGATCGGTCGGAGATGTGCCTCTGGAAAAGAATATAATATCGAAGACCTCGCTATTCCGACAAATAAGCAAAATACAAAGAAGCTTGCACAACTCGTCAAATTTACGTACATAGCCGCGGTAGAAATTATACAAATTGACCGCGGAGTAAATTATCGAGTAAATTATACAATTACACGCGAAACTGGCCGCGAGGTTCACTCCGGACGACATCGAGAAGGAGAAGAAAGCATGCAAAGTATGGGGGAGAGGGGGCAGATGGGAGAGAAGGCCAGCAGCGAATGGCATCGACTGGAAAGATGATGCGCCGGGATGGTGGTTGGCTGAGCTTACTAAGCGGTGTGAGAGGATGGCGGTTGGTGGGAAGAAGCGGACTCCATGGATTCCGTCGATGTGTACGTGTCGAGGCGACAGCCTCGAGGGGCTCGGGGGGGGAGGAAAAGGCGCGAGAGGGGGAGAGGGGGTGCCAATCAAGTCCTAATTAGCCGGTGCGGCAATTTCGGTGGTAACTGGTCGACCCGTCTACGGTCTATCCCGCAGCCGCCAAATATGCGAGTTCGCCGCAAGGTTGCCCCGACGTAGTCTACAGTTCGTTTCATCGAACGTGGTCCCCGCGAGATTTGCGACAGCTATCTTGGATCTCGTGATCACGAGGTAATTCTCGGGCCGGATTTATCATGACTTTCCTTGATTTAATGGATTTCCGCGTCTCTCTTCGCGCGGCACAATCGAAATAATTTTACGACGCCCCGAACGGTCGCCGGTAGCCTCGCGAGACTCGATCTGAACTTCGTAAATGGCGTTTACTATATTTCCCGGTGTAAAATTTTCGAAGCTCCCATTTGGACGTTTATCACGTCATTCTGTCGGTTGATGCCTCTTGGGACGTGTCAAAGTAACGGATAACATTCTCGACTGTGAATATGTGTTATGTATTATCCGGTTTGACGACGATATACGCGGTCCGTAGGATTGGCCATTTGCATTAGCTGAATGCCGTCGGCATAAGAAAGCGAAGAATATTACATACGCCTGCCGCTCGCCTCAACGTCCCCGTGCAATAACAGATATAAATATTATTCAGCTGTCTTCTCTCCCGAGCTACTCCAATTAAAACTCCCCTGTTAGCTGCTACGATTTACCCGTTCGTTTTATCCTTCCACTTCTTTTCCCTCTCCCCGTACCGCGTTTCTTCTCTACCATAATTCCTGCCTTACTATCAGGTTCTGTGGTTGTAATGTTATCTGATCGACGTTGCATGAATATATTAGCAGAAATTCAGATCGTCCGAACGGAAATTTATTATTACAATAAAATAATCCGTACACCGGCGACTACGCGACAACGTCTTTTCGGAACGGCATATTTTTTTTTTTCCTTTTTCTTCTTTATTTGAAATCTCTCCTCCGAGCGGGCTTCGCAGAAATGTCGATGCGAAGGAGCGGAAACCTTGAATAAATATCCCGATAACGGACGCAATGCCCACGCGGTTTAACTCGGCTCCAAAAACAGCTTGCTACATAAACAACGTATACCACTTTTGTGATGCTAATTTTATCCATTTTATTCCTGTATCCCGATATATATCCGGTCGCTCCACATTCGACGTAATATACGTAAATGCACGCAACATTTTATCCAGGATGCATGCATGTGTAGGTACGTCCACGGGATTCCTCGGGCGGAACCCAAGAGAGGAGCGTCGTAAACATTCTCCGCTATGGGAAAGAGAGTAAGAAGTAACAGCGGGCAGGAGTGCTGGCGAGAGGGACACGGAAAGGGGGAGGAAGGGCGGGAGAGAGGAAGAGAACGGAGGGTGGCATTCCTTTTAGGACACCATTTTGTCTGGTTTCGTTCCCCTCTCACGTCAGACACCGAGTGTATAATTCATTTCTCGTAACTCCCATGGGATTACGCCATGGGCTGTGCCTCTCCGCAAGGGTCCATTTCACGAGGTCCATACTTCGACGCTCTCTCAAGCGGGTTGAGAAAAATATCGCTTTTGAAATACATACGGCGAATATGCAGGCTTCGTGACGGATAAACTTTTATCAGTTTATCGGGCTGGGCTCCACTGCCAAGAGCGAGTAGTTACTATAGAGTAACTCGAGACTCTTTCTAATAATACAGTAACAATTCTAAGAAAACGTGAAAATGTTTCTACACACAATAAAATATTGCTGAGAAAAGCGGTTATTCGATTTACTTTTTCTTCGAGTATTTGTTATCTTTAACAAAAAAATATTTTCTTGATAATCGTCTTATCAACACTGAGAAAAATCTCTCGGAAATAATCAATGTAATATTGTAGACTTTATTTTGTCAGATAAGTAACTTTAAATTTTAATATAATGGAAAATAGACAATACACAGATTAACTACAATTTTGTAGCAAATTTATTTTGTCACATGCAAACACAAAAACTGTATCTCTGTGAAACAAATTCGAAAATAAATACTGCAATATTTTACAGCCTTAAGCAGTTTATCAAATGATTTAAGACAGGTTTCTTAGAACAATTTTTTAGACTTATTTATTACAATTTATCCCTATCCCTATTTGTACTATTATTTGTAGAAGATAATTCCCCAATTGTACTATCTAATGCTACATTTTTTTCTGAGTGTACAATGTATTCATTATAAGTTATAGAAAAATATTTGAAATAAACAGTATTTACTTAATCCAAGTATATATTTTTCTTTTCGTACACGTTTATTTTAAATGTTACTTGAAATAAGTATTTCAAGTAAATAATAAGTGTATTTTGAGGCTGTTATCAAGAAAATATTCTTTATAAAGGTAATTGTTATTTAAAAGAAAAAAGCTAAAAGCTGCTTTTCTTGGAACAAAAATGAAATATTTCTGTATACGAAGAACATACAAAAAAAATTGTCAAATGTATAAAATATGTTTACACAGATAATTAAATTTTACATATATACAGTACAATTTACTTTTATGCAAGCAGTAGTAAATATGTATTAATAAAAGTTTTCCTCTATATATTGTTAAGAAGTACGAGATCTCGTGTGAGAATTGTATCTAGCAAAATACATGCTTGGCTTATTAAAAATACTTATTTAATTGAATTCTGTTTTACATTGTATTACATCATGCGCCATAAAAATTATGTGTGAAATTAATCGACCGTATATTTTGAAGTTAAGATATAAGGGATCATTAAGTATCAAGAAGACACTCGTAATGGAATGTAGCACTTTGCAACGCAATGTAATATTTTTTTGATTATAATCTATAATTATATAATCTATAATTAAAGTAAGCTTTCTCTCTTCTTTTATGGATTTGAGTTTATATTATAAAGATATCTTAAATAGTAATTCAATTTTATTATTATAACCGCAATCTTAGCAAATATGAGATGTTACTTTTCTTAATACAATTATTTTATAACAAATCCTTATGTATAAACACAATGTAAGACAGAAAAGTTGAAAAATACATTTTTTTTAAAGAGAGAATAGTAAAAATTTAAATTGGTATTAACTACATGTAATAATTTTAAAAGATAAAGAGACAACAATAATTTTCAAAATACACTCACTAATCCAAAAAATTCAATATAAATCTTTACGAATGTCATGTCGTTCTGCTCTCTCTTGGTGAACCATTTCTTACTTAAATATCTTCATTTGGGAATATTTACATAAAACGTCATCATGATACGCAGAATTTCGAGCGCCATATCACGATGGCCGAACGAGAAGTCGTTGATGTTAAAAATTTATGTAAATATTGATATTAACTGCTATTCTCACGGAAAGGGTCCAATCAATTCAGATTATTATTCCAGAGTATCCTTCGTTTCTGAAAGAAAGATAAAAGTATAACATGAGAAATCGGAATAAACATCTAACTAGCTAAATTTTGTTATTAATTTCATGTCCATGATGGAACTGTAAATTTAAAATATTTCAAATACTTTTTTCCCATATAATATTACTTTAAATAATTCAAATTTTTAATTTTGTTTCTTTTCGAAATTTCACTTACAAATTTACAATTAATATAATTATATGATACGATAGTTAAAAATATTTTTAATTCAATATAAAAATCTGGACTCGTGAAAATGTCAAAAACACGAAAGAAAAACGGCAAATGCGAGTCACGCGCGGTTAACGGTGCGCAGTAAGTAACAACAAAAGGTTATATGTTACATCAACTTTAATAATAATGAACGTTTCGGCTCATCCTTCGAGCCATCTTCCGCATGAGTACAAAGTAACTAAGGGATGAAGCCGCTGATGTTGAGGCGAGGCGCTTCCTCGTCAGGAAATTGTTGTAAATATAATCGAGTTATTAGGCCCAATAATAATAAACATGACTCAACTCAACTATTTTTAATTCATCTATTCATATAATTTGCTTATCTTCTTAAGATCTCTTTAATAACCGTGAAAAAGTTAAAAACCTCATCACCGTGTCGAAACGTGATACAGCTATTTCTATGCTAAGAAGGTCTTTGATTCCATAAAAATCGCCTACGATCAGTTTAGGAATTTGTACAAATACCGACAACTGGTATAATCTTATCAGCTGAAAAGTCATGTAACCTTGATTTATTTGTCACGAAGTCTCTTCATTTAATTAATTATTTTTACGTTTAAAGAATAAATCTATATTTTTTAGATAATTTACTAATCGCTTAAAATTTTCTCTTTCAATTTTCTTAATATATTAATATTTATTAAAAATTAGACGAGTTTTACTGAAGCAAAGAAGCTTTAATTCCAACTTATTTTAAAGGATTAAAAATAATACTGGCAAAGAAAGAATTTCTCAATCTAAATTCAAAATTTATGAAACTGGCAATATATGAAGAATATCCTGAAATGTAATAAACTATTTTTTTGAGAATTTATTCTGAAGTGATAAAATCTCTGGAAATTGATTCATTTTTCATTTTTGTTTTATTATTCATTAATAAAAGGAAATAGAACAAAATTTTACAGAGAAAATTTATTTCTTTTAATGAAATGTATAGATTAGAAAACTTATTAAAACATAATTTGTTAGTTTAATAATACAGCTAATAATACAACATAGTTTAATAATAAAAGAAAAACAGTAAATGGGCAGACTTTTTGGGTTTTATTTTACTTTTTTGGGTTTTATTTTACTTTTTTAGAGAATTTGGGTAACAAAAAGAATAGTTTATTACATATCAGAATATCCTCCATGTATTGTCAAAGTTTCATAATTTTTTGAATTTCTGAGACGAAATCTTTTCCCTTGAGATACTTTGAATCATAGTATCGTTACTAAACTTCTTGCGTTTTCATTTGCCTGAGTGTGCATGATGTTACCTTCGACATCTATAATTAGATCAGACTTAACCCAGCACACCATCACTTTGAAGTGACTTCCTCATGATGCCATTGCCTAAATTTCCTAATATGTCTCTTCGCCTTCATTTCCATGAATGAGATCATTCTTTGATTTAATTACCTTATGCATAATAGAAAAATATTAGATATTAGAAATTGGAATTTCAAAATTAATTTCCTTGATAAATACTACAGATAAATAATACATTTAATTAAATTCGCATCACGGTTTAAGAACTCAATATATTTGATTTGCAATTCAATAATCGTGCTTGAATATATTTTATTTACTAGTTCTTTTATATTTAATTTTTTTTAAATTCTGAAAGTTCTTACACATATATTGTTTGTGATAAATAATAAGTTGTGTCATATGACACACTTATGTCTTACGTCTTATCCATTTTGTGTTATGTTTAATGTTCATTAAGAAAACTGATTCTAAAATTTTTATTTCTATTTCTAATGTCTAATATTCCTCTATTGTGCGTAGAATTTTTAAGTCTGTTTTAAAGTTCTATTTAATAGGTTCATCCTAAAAACATGAACGTACATATACATACGGTATATCTTATTGATATAAAAAATATTTAATGCATGAAGCTCGACAATAAATAAAAAAGATACATACTTAAAATGATATAATTTATGATCTTCTTTTATAATACAATACATACATAGCAATTAAATATTTTGTATGATTTTAAAAATATATTTTTTTATTTATTATATGTACACAATATTTAAATTTAATATAATTTTTATGAAAATGTCTAGTTCTTTTCTATAAATATAACAAAAGAATTCAGAAAAAGTGACGTATAGAAAATATGAATGCGTGAAAAAAATGAAAAGTGTAGGGCACCTAAGACATTTTATTACCGTGAAATTGCTTGTCGAGACTTTTTATTATGTTACGCTCATTACTGAAATCAGTTCACCGGTATCTCTTTTCTCGAAAATATCTCGAAATGTCCGAGAAGAGGTTTAGTTAAAGATAATCTAAAGAAAAATAAAAAGTTACTTCAGCCTGAGGTCAGAATGACACGATGTGCGAGACCATTCTCAATTGATTCTTCCACTGCTATACTTGCTTTATTGCTTTTCGTAATAATTCAACGTCAAAGTCTCTTAAGGGATCTAAACTCTTTTATAGAATGTTGCAAAAGACATTTACATCTTCACAGGTTTATTTTATATATTATTGGATGATACACATTAAAGTCCAATGTTTGCACATACACCCATGCAGCATAGAACATTGTTAAGACGTAGCAATGTCGAATAGTTAAAGTGTAAATGTTTTTTTAACTTTGAATCTCTACTAAATTCTTTCATTGATTGTTATTGTTATTGCAACATTAAAATAATATTGAACAAATTATTTTCTTAAAATTGAATCACATCTTTTATTGAATAAAAAATAAATTTCTAAAGAAAATTCAAAAAGATATATTAATTTGTATGATTTACTATAGCAAGTTGTTATTATTTTCATATTAATATTAGTCATTTTAAATTATTGACCTTTATTTTATTTATATTACCTATTTAAAATGTAATAATCTTAAGGTATTATAAGAAGGTGCTATTAAAAAAAACACCATTTTTAATAAAAATAGTATTAAATAAATTTAATTTGTTAATAAAATCAATTTTAATAAAATAAAAATTAAAAATTTTAATTTTTGTAAAATTTAAAATCGTAATTTCTTTTACATCGTTTCAATTTTAATAAAATAAATGTTTAAATCATGTCTCTAATTGTCATCTGAAATCAGTAAAAGATTTTAAATTTAAAAAATAATATTAATTTTTACTATTTTAAATTGATTCTCCTAACTTTTCAATATGCTTTGTGTAGAATATTTCTAGTATACACGCCGCACTGATCAGAAACTTGATTTATCAGTATAATTTATTATGTTTAAGAAAAATGAATTATTCCAATAAAAACTTCATATTCTCTACTATTATAAAAAAATTAGAAATACAAAATATTAATTTTTTTATACTTGAAAAAAATTTAAAAAACCCTTGAATTTTCACCGTGTATCAAAAGTGGGATTTAGGACCATTTTTTCCAACAATTTAAAAAGTGATTTTAAACATTTATTTTATTCAATTTTTTTAACAGTGTAATGTACGTAATATACATGAAATCTATATTGCACATACATTGAACAAATGTTGAATCAATATTAAATAATGTTGAATTGCAATGCCTGCAAAACATTTAACGGACATTAATTCAATAAACATTAAACTTTTCTATCTTGTCTTTTTAACGTTGAATATACTAATATTTATCAAAATATAATATAATGTAACGTAACTTTACGTAATCTATTTTTTGAGATTATCTTATACTTTATTAGTATTATTTGAGAATGTAAATATATTTTGGAGTATCTAATTTGATTCGTTTGCTTATTGCTTTAAAACTTTATATGAATAAAAGCAATACTTGATCAAAAATAATATAGAAATAATTCTATTATATTTAATGCAATAATATTTAGAATGAACATTTGATAGCAGAACATTAAGTGATTAAAAGAAAAATTTTTTTATATATTTCTACGGTTTTTATATTTTGTTTTCGGCAAGAGGAAATTTTTTTTGTTTTGACTTGTTTTATTTAGCACCCTGAAAAACATGATGTAAAATGTAAATAATGAGTTCGCTGGAATCGTGAATGTCGCGGGACGGTTTACCATAAACCGTTAAAGTTTCAAAGTTTGATGATGTGGCTGGCAGGGCTTCTACCAGCGTAAACGGTAATTGGCTACTTAAGTGACTTAAAACTTGAAACTTCTGAAGTTGACTAACAATAAGCCACTCACGAGAAAAGTTATATCTTCATGCGTGTGCATTTGTATTTATTGTATATATACAAAAATGTTAAATATTATAATCATCAGAAATGGAAATAAACCTGATATAGAGCCAAGAATGTATATATACATATATTTTTCTTTGAACATTTATTTATGATACATTTTTCAATTCAGAACGCAAGTCATAAAAAATTTTCATTATCAACGTTTCTTATATTCTATGCGCGCATATATTCTATAAAATTCTTTTCCCGTATATACGTTAACTACATTATATGCTTGCTCGTATGATGCACGTGTACATATCACATCGATTCCTCGGTTGATGCTGCGGTCCGAGTTTGGCGGAGCCGTGCGATATATGACGAGAATAGCGCCGCGTACGCAACGGGAGCGCGCGGTGTCGTGCATATTCATCGGCGTACCTACTGTGCAACATACAGGAACAATGTTCTGCAACACATGCGCGCCTTTGCGGACTGTTCCGAGCGCGAACTATAAAGCCACGTTTTACTGGTCGTAAAGTCAATGAAGGTGGTCACGTTTGCCCTTTCAGCGTCTTCCAGGGCGTCTAGGCGTCCATCGCCGATACCACCTAGGTAGCCTATGGAATTATGCCCGCGGCGGAGTTCATGAATATTTAAGCATCGAAGGTTGCCATCGCTTGTTTCAGAGCGTCTGACACAACTGATCGTATGCTGAGGAGGCGTGGGTGCAAGTGCAGCTTGTTGCTTTGTTTCTTTTTTTCTTCTCGACTCTTTGTTTTTGCCAATGGTCCTCCAATGATCGAGTCTCGAGTTGCGCAATTACTCGAGCGATTTCTGTTTCTGAATAAAATTCGAATTCAGTCTTGTTGTTAAATCTCTTCTTTATGTATCACATATTCATTTCTTTGTTTATGTACCAGAAAGATGAGAATATGTCGAGAAATGTCGAATCATTTCCTTTGTAATATCTTTTGTATTTTTGGCATTGCTCCTGCTGTTAGATCCTTTTGCATTTATAATATAATTATAGCATTGTTCATATTTTTAGATACTCATGAATATATTTGTTCATTGATTTTGAATATTTATAGAGAATAATTAGTTTTACAATGCGAATGCAATGCTGAATATTGGAATAGTATATAAATTTCAATTTATATATTTTAAACTGTTTTCTAGATGAATATTGTCTTATCAATTCAATTTTATAATTTTGACTTAACTCTGACAATTTTAATTAAAGTTCAAGCTTTCAGGAATTGAGAACAGGATGAAGTTGTGAATCCAGAGTAGCTAAAAGTTTTAACATAGAAAGTACGAATAAGATGAGTTGTCGGAAAGGGCACGATAAGTGGATTATCTGTATAAGATCGTGCCATAGAACTCATATAGTTTAATCGCTATTATACTGTCTAGTTCGATTGGCTTAATTAGGTCTTCCTGACTGTTCGCTACTAGGTAAGGTGCAGAGGATATTATATGGTCGATAGCAGGCAAGATCTTAGAAATGAAGTTGGGAGAGAGAGAGAGAGAGAGAGAGAGAGAGAGAGAGAGAGAGAGAGAGAGAGAGAGAGAGAGAGAGAGAGAGAGAGAGAGAGAGAGAGAGAGAGAGAGAGAGAGAGAGAGAGAGAGAGAGAGAGAGAGAGAGAGAGAGAGAGAGAGAGAGAGAGAGAGAGAGAGAGAGAGAGAGAGAGAGAGAGAGAGAGAGAGAGAGAGAGAGAGAGAGAGAGAGAGAGAGAGAGAGAGAGAGAGAGAGAGAGAGAGAGAGAGAGAGAGAGAGAGAGAGAGAGAGAGAGAGAGAGAGAGAGAGAGAGAGAGAGAGAGAGAGAGAGAGAGAGAGAGAGAGAGAGAGAGAGAGAGAGAGAGAGAGAGAGAGAGAGAGAGAGAGAGAGAGAGAGAGAGAGAGAGAGAGAGAGAGAGAGAGAGAGAGAGAGAGAGAGAGAAAAGAGAGTTGGGAGAGAGAGAGCCAAATACAGAGAGACCGCCTCTTTAATTAGTGAACGCGAACCGACACGTGAAATTTCGAAGCGAAGGCAATTATTGACTCGTTCTTCGGATTCATCCAATATTTCTGCGTTCGCAGATAATATCTCGGAATATTTTAATTTATTGATTCACATCCCTGCCAATATAATTTTCGTACCGATAACACGTCAACGAATATTTAATTCCCGGAGGCATTTGTATTCTAATTGAAGCAGTAACTTTTAACGATTATATCGGAAACGTTTAGAATCGTCTCTCCAATACGTGTCCAAACGTGGAGTATTTGACAAAATATCTCAAAATTCGCAGGTCGGGGTGCACGTACGAACCTGGATATAATCTTTCCCGTGACCGTTTATGTAAAGGAACAGTAGGGTCTTTTATTCTCTCCCGCTTATATGACCTTCAGCCGTAGCTTTGCCTGTTCTGTTAGCGAGCGATTTTTTTTATTATTTTTTTTTGCTTCTGTCGAAGCAAAAAATTAACCTTTTCGACCCGCAAGCGGTTTTTTTATGGTTCTTACTTCTAGAGAATATTTATGAGCGTCTGTGGACCGCCGGGACATGTATGTGCGATGGTTTCCTGCAGAACTTCCGATAGGGATTCGTGTTACAGTTACACAAAATATATGGTCCTTGCTCTTCTTTCTTCTTAATTGTCCGTATGTTTATTCTCGTAAAAGAGAAATTGACCGCAATTTCATTTTCACGGGTAGCTTTGTTACATGTGTTAAAGGGTTACCGGTATCTCTCAAAATAATTACACTGAAAAAAAAGTCTGGTTATAACTACCAAGTGTATAATGAAATAGTATCAATTAAATATTTTGTCAGTATAACCAAAAATAATTTTATTTTACTAAATGTTTAGTAAGTATTATCAAAACTGGTACAAGTTACTAAACATTTAGTAAAATAAAATTATTTTTGGTTATATTGATAAAATATTTCTGGTTATACTACTTATTTTATCAATATAACCAAAAATAAAATTATTTTTGGTTATATTGATAAAATAAGTAGTCCTAATCAGACTTTTTTTCAGTGTAACTGTTACTGCTTTTTCGATAAAACTCGGTTGTAATCTCGAGGAAGGGATCGCAAATGTTTCAAAATTCATACGTTTTGTGTACACTGAAAAAAAAGTCTGGTTATAACTACCAAATGTATAGTGAAATAGTATCATTTTAATAATAAAATATTTTACTAAATGTCTAGTAAGTATTATCAAATCTGGTACAAGTTACTAAATATTTAGAAAAGTAAAATTATTTTTGGTTACATTGACCAAATATTTAATTGATACTATTTCACTATACATTTGGTAGTTATAACCAGTCTTTTTTTCAGTGTAGCTTCTATCGCTTGAATTATTCTCATACATCAATTTTAGTGCAAATTTGACCATTTTGTAAATAAAATAGCGGCATGCACGAGTCCGTAGTACCAGTTTTCATTCGGATGCAACATGGCCGTGCCCGACTCACCTCATTGGACCCAAATGAGACACCACGAGGCTCGCAGGGGGCGTGGACACAGCGGGACCCGGGACTGGAATACGCAATGAAATCCTGTCTTAATTAGGAGATTTTAATGAAAATACGTATATGCGAGACCGCGCTAATCGGTCACCGCTCCGGACCCGAAAATTGGGGTCCGCTGGGAATGAATGCGAGCGGCGAGCGGCAACCATAGTGGTGACGATGCACCACCGATCGTATAAGAAGTAGCGCGGGATTTTTCGCTTTGACTTTAATTAAAGTCGCTCGCGCGACTGCCGCCATTTTTTGCTCATGCGATCTTCAACGGAATAATTAGCATAAGCGAATGGACGAGCGTTAAGTTTTGTGCGTGAGAAGCGGACGAAGCTTGTCTCCAGATAAATAGCGAACGACCGGCCGGAATGTTACAACTTAACACATGACCCGCGCGGCACGCATCACGCAAATGAGATACCCGAAAGCCCGCGGAGAGTGACGCCGAGAGTGCAATTCAGACTCCGAAAGTCCTCCAATCGTTTCGTATATAGGCACTTCGAACTCGCGCTTATTTATCGGATAAATATGCATACGAAGTACGTTTAGGCTCTCGGAGAAATCGAAGAAGGCAGAAATTCCCCTCATAACATTGCGCCGACTGAATTTTATAAAGACAACGTCTCATCCACAATCTCAGATACAAATCAAAGTTCTTTGCATGACAATTAATGTCGCACACGGCAAATAATATGAAATATTTTAATATTATTCCAACTAGTATGATATTGTAGTTTTATTTGTTATATTGCCTAGATAATCATAAGACGTACATGCAATACATATAAACGTATGCGGATTATACATATATTTCGTTATGATTATACTTCAACATGATTAAGGTGTATTAAGATAAAAATGTTTAATATAAAATTTACATTAATATTTTTAATTTTATATTTTGTAATTTTAAACAAAATTAAAATTAAATATGGCATCGATTATTTAATATTTTATGAACAAACCATATTTAAATTGTAAGGTACCTGAAATAAGCCTCACTCTTAAATTATTTTTTAAACTCTGGTTATATATAATAGAATTTATAAAAAATAAAATAAATTATTAATCAAATAAATTATTAAATATTAAAATCTTGTTTCTAATAATTTTTGAAAAATAAGCTAGTGGGCTTATTCAATTCAAATGTCTTATAATTAAAACTCATGATTATGTAATACATTCATAAATTATTGTTTGAGCATCATAAAATAAATTATGGTCGCTTTATTATATCTGGCTTGATAATATCACGAAAGTGATATATTGCACAACAACCAGATCTTGGCGAGAAGTCGTAATATGTACATATGAATAGACGGTGCAAAGTTCTTCGTGCAAAGTAATTAACATACAAGCATGTAATCTTTGAGACTGTCGAGACTATTAAAATATTCTAGGCAGCCAAGCGTGGAATCGCTGATGATACGTTTGCATACATAATAGGATAATTTTGTTTTCTCTGTAACGCAGCTAGTCCGTAAGTTACGAAGAAAGATATATTCGAGTAAAGATATATTTTGCAGTTTTAACCTTTTAATCTTTTACTGCATTACATGATAACAATCTAAATTTTTAAATAAAAATTTAGAAAAATGTGTGCACATAAATCTATTATTATTTATATTACTCTATTATTATTTAAAAAATATTTATAGTACTTTCTCTACTGTATAAAAGCGTTCTTCGTTTTTTATATCTTTTCAAGAAAATCTTTATGAATGAAAATCCAAACCGGAAAATAATGTTCGAAAAATAACGTTGCGAAAATTTGGAACTCTAATAAAATTCATGTATAGAAGTTTTTAGGCTATTGACTTGACAGGGTAGATTGAGTGAACTTCCAACTTTATTGATCACGGGCCGGTTTTGAAACATCGACCTGAGAGCCAAAGGGATTCTAGTTGATCACGAGGGGCGTGGCTTGGTTAGTTCGACTTCCAATGGAATCGAATCATTTGCCACATACGTATATGTACGTGAATCGAATTTATCTGGCGCAACAAATGACACAAAATTGCTATTTGCGAGTGGTTGTCCTCGATGTGGAAAGTTTTTTCTTTTACTGCCCTTCGAGCGTATTAGCATACGTAAAATTTAACCTTGCGGCAAATTAGCGCGCGAGTTTACTCTAAAAATGACCAAACCTGTTCTCTATGCAGAAAAACAACGCGCGCGCGCAAATATCAACAATGTGATATCGATAACTCACGCAATACCGCGGCATCGCGCGATCATGTTGTAAAGATACTTGGTTACGAGACGCGTACCGCGACGATATACACGATTTTTCTTTCCACTCCGACAGTTATCCGCGGACGGTTTTTATATGGAGTACGCACATACAGTTACAGCTTGAGAGCATAAATTGTACAATATTATGGCAGGGTAATGCATTTAAAACGCGCAAAGTAAAGTTTCTAATTAAGGGCCTCTCGAGCGTGCACCTCGGAGGATAAGACCGAGGGAATCGCGAAATATTACCAGGCACCGAAGGGATAACGACTCCGCCGGCTCCGCGAATAAACGTTGGACTATCTCTCTCCACCCCCTTGCCCCGTCCGTCCCACTCTCTCTCTCTCTCTCTCTCTCACCCCTCCCACGCTTCGAGAAGTCCGAGTGGAACTAATGAACCGTACGCAACGCAATTACGCAGCCGCTTCCACGAGGATTCTTACGCTCGGAGTCGCCCTTCCATCTTACCTTCTTCTCTCCCTCGGCCGACTCTCCTTCCATGGCGCTTGAGGGCTCGTAAATATGACAGGATCGCGGCTAACCGACGTCGTTATCGATATCGTCTTATCTTCCTACTCGCATCCTCCTCCCCGGTATCAACCGGCCAATCCACTGTCGCCGTCGACCACGGGACTCCAGCGGAAGTGTAAAAACTGTATTTTACGACGCGAGGTGCGCTCTCACCTCTCGTAAACAAAGTTTAGTAAATTAATTCGGAGCTATGTAAATGCACGGCTTATACCCTCGATATCTTTTTGCGCGCGTATCCGATGTTGTTGCGATCTTATTTACTGCAAGTCATTTATCCCGCCAGCGGTATCATCCAAGAAAATCACGTCACAGTGGTAGCGAGGAATGCCAGCCACTTCGCCATTTTCTTTTTACGTATATAACGAAAAAAACCGAAAGTTTTGTTTTCTTTTAGAATTCAGTCGTTGTAGTCGCTAGGTAGTTTGTGTACCCCACGATAAACCGTCGCGTTAATAGTCATCAGCAATAAACATGTCTTACTTGTTTACTTCATTAATTGTGAAGGTGTCTAAACTATTCTTTGAATCTACTAATTGTTAACAATAAGACTCAAATTCGTAGAGCTAAAAGGGGGAGTCCCTACGATCGAGCGTCTTTCCTCATTTAAGATTCCCGTGTCCATATCAATAAGTTTCAAAGCTTATCGTCGTAACTTACATTGCCAGTATCGTTTTGATGCGAAAGCCAAATGCCGATACTTTGGCAAACACGAAGAGAAATCCATTGGCTGGGTTACGTTTCGTCGTGGAAGGCCGAACAGCACGAGACCAACGAGCCTGCGGAAAATCGTAAATATTTAACATGTACGCCACGTCAGAGGACTCTGCGTATTTTGGGACTAGTGGGAAGTCAAACGAGTCGTGCGACCTTTCGCGATTCGTTTCTCCCGAGAATGCGATACCACGAGTGCCGGCCAATGCCAACATTTTGCGACATCCTCTCCGATAATCTACCATCGTTTGAATAATTTTTTCGTTTCTCGGGACACAATAATAAACGTATCTGAGAATACGCGCGTTGTCTCGAGTCCCCCTACGCCGAGGTAATGTTCTTTAAGCAGAAGGGACGCTACGGTCATGTCGAATTTGAAACGAATGCGTAACCATGAAAAAGATTACTGGTCTTTGTATTTGTCATTTTCAGTCGATTGAATCGGTCTCGCGAAAAACGTCGATTGAACCGCTGTTTGAACGACATTTGCGTAGCGCGGGAAGCTATTTCCGGCGAGTCAAAATAGGAAGAAACGTAACGCACCACCGCGCGTGGCGTCGTCGAACTCCTCGTAAAAAAACGGGCTTGCGGACGAGGAGCATAACGTCTGTTTACGATGGTCGCATAAAATTCCCTCTCGGATGGCATGCGAGCATGAATGAAGGCGGTACGTGTCGTAGAGGAACGGCAGCCAGTCAACCGGCCGAGGGAACGAGCGATTACGCAAGCGGCCGACTTTACGAGCAAACGCGAAGCGGTATCTCTCTGGCTTTAGACACAGACAGTGCCCAGACAAGAACGGCGATGACCTGCATGCTGCACGCCACTATGATAATCTCAATGACGAAATCATCCAGATCTGTCAATCGCGCGAATAACCGAGAGAGAGATTCATCTTTAAAACATCGTAACGTCGGGGTAACCACTAGCTAAAATGTTGTCCCACAGATTACATGATTTCATTTAATTTCATTCGATTTCATCTGATTATTTCATCTTATTACAGATGATTTTACATGAAGATTTCGTAAAGATTTCATAGTGATTTCGGGGACACTGTCTCACTATTACATTAAGGCTCGGTTTTTCATTATCTAGTTAACTTATGATTAACACTAAATCTACCGACATTTTATGTATACTTATTCCTACCGTGACCGGTCAAATGACCGGTTTTTACAAAAAAATTATATTTAGTTTAATATTAATGTTGAATGGAGATAATACACTGAGAGAAATAATTACCAAACGTTTAGTTAAATATTGATCAAATAAATTTTGTAATTACTGGTATCAAAACGGTGTAGGAATATATCATAGCAAACGGACATCATCGCGTGCAACCTTTCTTCTCGCGGCGGTCGGAAAAACGGCCGAAATGCAGACTCTGTTTATCATAGTGGCTCCTTTAAATCATGTATTATTACGTTTTCGGCTAACTTATCTTTTATTTGTAATGACTTAATATAGCTTTTGAATTGAGTCTCTTGAGAGAATACCATTACAAAAATATATAAATCATTCAATCGGTCAAATGACCGATCGTGGTAGGTAATTACAAATTTTTCTCAGAAAATAAACAATAAGAAAAGAAGTGAATATTGAAAAATTCATTGCACATATATTATAGGAAAATTCGTGAAGTTTAATGACGATGCAACCACGTTGTATGTATGAAATTTTAAACGAAAGTTTAAAAACGATTATTTGACTGATAGATTTAGTGTTAAACTTAACTTAAAGTTTTAGTTAATAAGCTTCACTTATGGCATCAACATGGATGAAGCTCATTGGGTAAAACATCAGGTAAAATTTAACCATCAGTTAACCAGATAATCAGATAATGAAAAACCGGGCCTAAGTGTTTACCCTCTCGCATCACAATCTTCAGCAATTGGAAATTTATATCTATCGATCAGATTCAAACTTACTGCACTCTTCATTAGACGAGAGTAGAATGAGATTTGAACAGTTTATAATGGTAATGCTTTGCGTAGCGCAACAAACAAAGAAGCAATGTCGAAATGACGGAGAGTCAATTTACTTTAACGAGAAAACACTGAAGTTGTGTGTCTAAAATATTCAATTATTAATTGAGTTTCCACAATTGGATATTTTATATTTTTGAGTTTCGCTCAGTTTTGTACGATCACGCGGAGCGCTTAGCGATAACAGCGATGACCTGCATGATGATCTCAGTGACGAAATGTGTGGCAAGTTGGACGAGAAAACAATAAGAGTCCCTCTTAACGCTTAAATATAAATAATTCTTTTAATTCAAAGATAACGTAGCTATCATGGTATAAAACAAACAAATGGAAAAATCGACCAGATAAAAGAATGTACTGCGTGTTTTTCTTTCTCCGCAGAATGGCGTGAGTACACGCTATTTTGAACAGTATAATAGTTAACGATGGCGAGAACAATTATAAGATGTTATTGCTGACATTTCCTTCCCTTTTATTATTTGATCAGCGTCCATAAACTAGATAGGAATCTAGAACATTTTTCTGATGACGTTTCAGAGATCACAGTGTCATTGTAGCTAAAGTTAATTCCTTTTTGCCTTTTTGTCCTTTTTTGTCTTTTTAATTCATAAATTATTCAGTCGGTTTAATTCTTCAATCGTGCGAACTAGTCAAAGTAATCAAACCGATGCACGTGTACGGTTGACGGCGCAAGTTATTGCGCAAAGTGACGGTTATGTGGGCAATAAAATTCGCGGACAGACGGCGTCCAGACAGCAATGAATCCTTCTCGCTGCCCACGATAACAGATTATACACGCAAACGACACGCGAGTGAACGCGTTGATATCTACGCGTTGTTCTCAGTATCTGTCGAGCCAGTTTGATTAATTTTATATTATGTCGCGAAAATTCTTCCTCTGGCAATTAATGCGCCGAGAGAAATACGTTGTATCACACTTAAGTTACTAAGAATCGCGAAATAAATCTATATAATTTATTATTTTATATTGTTTCTTGTACAATATATTCCATGCCATTTAGAGATTATCTGTGAGAATTTATAGGTGATAATTTATTTCTTTTCCTGATACTACGAGAATATAAATAGTGCGATATACGAATCTTGCGACACTATCAAGTCGCCATTCGTCTTCTAATCGTACGCTGCGCAAGTGTAGCGAACGTGCGACGGTAAGATAAGATAAGAATGTATCTCTAGCTTTCCACGTTATCCAGTCGGTACTGGGGCTGCCCACATTTCCGTCCACCACCTTCTCGTCCAAATAAAGCTAAACAAGTGTTTTTACGAGCGTCTATAAAGCTTTAAGTGTTAGCGAAACGAGCACCGTGGAGATTCCGACTCCTCCGCGGCTTTTAAACCGCGTGTCTTCGCATGCCCTCCTCAACTTTTGCGACCGGAGGTGGACACACGTGCGCCGGCCATGTACACAGAACACCTGACGAATGACGAGTCGGCTACTCGCGTGAATCATGAGTACACACGCTACATATATTGGTGTCAAGGTTACTCGAGTAACGGATAGAGAGTGACGGACCCGACATACTCATAAATGACAAACAAGCCAAGCCACTTTCGTTATTATCATTGACACAAACGTCTTCGCAAGACTACTTTAAACGAGGGATATTATCATTGTCTATGTAATCATGGTTTCGAGATCAACCTGTATGGTAAAAAATTAATTGCATTGAGTTGATGAAAGTGTATCATTACTCAACATGAGCAAAGTGATTATGATAATTATCTTGTGATTGAAGAACATATTACGAAAATTTTTTACGGTATAGAATACAGTAAAATCGATTATTTTTATAACAAAGGTTTTTGGGAACTTTTGTCAGGGATTATAGCCGGTATTCATAATTCAGTCTTATTTCAAGACCGTTTTAACTAATGCATTAAGATGCTAATACGGCTATGTGATTGGATTATAGCGTCTTAAGACTGTATTTGAGACTATCTTAAATATAAGAACTATATGTAAATGCCGGTTTGTAAGAATATCTTATTACAGCAAGTATTTTTGGGGATTTAATTTTCTTTTAAGTCCTAGTTCGTTTTTTCGATTATCGGGCAAGGTCAGGGCCGCCAAAGACAGGTCGTCACTTACGTGAGGTAGATGTATTTCCTCGAAACATTACGATACTCCGACCGGGAACCTCGTTTATCGACTCTAAACCAAGTCAAGGTGCGGTACGTAGCAAAACGGCGTATCTCTCCCCTAAAACAGATTGTATCCGTACAAGGTTTCACGTTTCTGTCTTACGTGACGTCACATGGTACAACGGTTCGCGAGAAGTGCCACGACCTGCCCCAATCCGGACGGGTGTAAAGGCAGGGCAATATAAACGAACGTTTACAGGCTCGTTACATTTTTATGAGCTCGACGCCGCAACTACGCCACTACGGCCATCAACAGAATGTCGTAAACCATCAACCAGCTCTGTCTCCCTTTTCGTTTCCTCTCTCTTCCTTCCAGTCACTCGTACAGTCAACTCTTACCCGATTCCGTCTCTTTTCCTCCCGTCGTATCTTTCACCTACCCCTCGACGTCGTCTATTCCGTCCCCCTCGGCCCCTGGTTCCCTATCAGTCCACGTGGCATTTACGCGTAACTTCCGGTCTGTGACGTCACCTCGCCTCTCGTAGACCACTTAGGTTACGTCATTTTATTGACTGTGATCATAAAAGTTTTTACACGCGGACCTCCTGCGTGCCCCCACTTGAGATCGCGGTGAGTATCGGTCGTGGATGGTTTTATGTCTCGCACCGCTTTATTGTTTTTACTACTTGTGGGCACATTGACCTCATTTTAATTCGCCGACACTATACGGAAACACTGACATCCCACTGAAACAGTTATGCATTTCCTGAAAGTAGCACGATCGTGCGCGTAAAATTGGAATGATCTTTATACAATACTATTATAAAAGAAATTCCATCTTTTATATGAATTTTATTCAAGAGACGTGTATACTGTGCGTATATATTTATATGTATATGCCATTTTACATTATAAAAATAATTCAATCTTTATTTGAGCTCAATTATATTTATCGTCTTTTTACATTGCTGTTGGATTTCTTTTTAAATTTCTGAGCCATACTTATAAGTTTTGACATAGAGCGATGTGTATTTTTATACGTATTTTTCCTTAGTGATCGAAGAATTTTCATGTAACAGCTAGCAGCAGCATGTCTGCCGCGAGAGGCGCGCCATTTTACTGATATACCGGTCTTCATTAAGCGCCACCCTCTTGACGTCATTGGTGGTTTCGTCGGCCATCATGAGACTCATTATGCAATCTTGTATGCCTGGAATTCATGATGGCCGCCGTCGACTGGACCAATCCGTGCGCTCTCACCGGCAGCCATGAGAAAAATGCTCAATCCTGCTCTCTCTCGGTCGTTTCCGCAACTTGTAGTTTCACAGCTTACCCGATAGATGTCTCTACCACTTAGAACGCTGCGCTAATCTTTGCCGACAATTTTAACGCAAATTTTTTTAGTTAATTAAACAAAACCTTGTTTTTTTATTCGCAATAACGACAATCACAATATATACATGGAAAAGAAATGCATTTGTAGCACATAATATATTTTAAATTTATCTTCAATTATTTAAAGATTGCTATTTGATTATATTATCAAAAACAATTTGAATTTTATTAGCTATTAATGATATTTTGACAGAAGTAATCAAATTCGCAATTTTTGTTTATTTTTTTTAATGCGCTTTTTCAAGAAACTGTAAAATAATTAAATGCTTAAAATTATTTTATGTTGATTTACTTGGTAATTTAAGCTGGTATTGGTAATATTGGTACTTAATTATTTTATTAAGTTTATTTTATTGATGAAAACAAAAATATTTGGGATCAAGTGATAATAATTTGCAATTTGATTTTGACTAGCAAACGAGGATATAATGTTGCATTACGCTATATATTATAATTTTTGATATTCTGAGAGAGAGAATAATATGTTTAAACATTTCTTCATTTATTGATCGTGCATGATAATAAATGAAACATTATTAAAATATAAACATATGTATTATATAGAATATATAATTCTACTGTAATCAATGTTAAGATATAAAGTACTTGAATCAAATAAATTTCACTTATTTTGTTTTTCAGATACTCTATTTGTAGAGATATTGAAATAAACTAAGTAAGAATATAAAATATTTATTTCACTCACAAAATGCATCTTTCATATAAAATATTTGTAAATAAACAAAAAAGAATTTTTTTAAACTCAGATATTGGACCTTATTATATGCTTATTAATATAATGAAACTGGAATCAAAAATAAATTGAAAAATAACATAGGAACTAAATATTATCTTATAAATCAGTTAAAAAGTGATTGTTAATAACGAAAACAAAATCTCTTAAAGATTAAACTAATTATACTGTTAAACATCACAATTATTTTTAATTTAATCTTCAATTAATTTTCTAATTTTTGGAAATTACTAATTATTAAAATATAACTTTAGCTTTTCAAAAATGAACAACATTAAAAATTGTTATGCTCTGGTGTAAGTCTCACATAATAAATAACATGGTTATAACAATGGCCATATAAGTGGGTCTTAATAAGTACGTTGTTACTAATAAAAATGTACTTATTCGAAAAAATCTATATATATTTGTTATTTTCTAAAGTTAGGAAGTTGAATAATGTTGTAATATATTATAGTAAATCATATAATAATGTATATGTAATAAATTTTGCAAACTTGTATAAAAATGGCTTGTACATCCACTTTGTGTTAGAAATTTTTGTTATAGATGCATTGCTGGTTCTAATTTTCCCACTTCTCTTTGGCTACTTCCTATGACACATTTTTTAAGCATATACTCTAGACGTAAAGCGAATTTTTATATGTTATATTTAAAAGTGAGTTTTTAGTGCTGAACCTTATTCGACTCAGGTATCTTATTATTAATCTAGAGAGGAAAATATATTTAATGTTGCTGCACGAAAAAAAAGATTAGTTGCAGTTAGCTGCAACAGCAAAAATTTGTACATAGTAGCTAAATTTAAACTATGTACAACTGAACTTTAGCTACCACATACAGATTCTTGCTGCAACAACTAATCTTTTTTTTCCGTGCATATAACTTTTAATTATTTTTTATGTAAGGTTGACATTTTATAAAGCTGGCTTAAATTACAGAGCCGCTCGGGGCGAAAACCCATAATCACTGCTGATAAAATACACGTTTGAAAGATAAAAGAATAAGAAATCTATCAAGTGATAAACGTATTAAAATATGCGGGAAAAAATGTAGGCGGACTTTTACGATTAACGATCGTGACATTAAGACTCGGCTAATTGAAAGTTATGACGGCGCCGCAGTGGATCTAGGATAATCTAAACGGATCTATACAGTCCGGTCCGAGAAATACAAGCGAGGAAAATGCAATGTATTAACGTGGCCTTCCCCGTGGCTTCTATCTGTGTAGTCTTCCTCCATCTTCAACGCTACATGCGCGCCGGTAGATGCAGGAAGATTAAATTCGCGATTTGCTTTCCTGCGGGCGTACGGCTCGCGATGCAAGCCCCGATGCGAAAGTGAAACGAAAATTTACAGTAACCCTACCCATGGAGGCATCGCGGTACTTTAAAGGACAGCGGGGCAACCTTATCCGCGTCTCGGATCCGGATAATTATGTCGGCGTGTTTATTACGCTCGGTTATCCGCGACTTTATTTCGTCGGATAAAAAGGATAAAGGAACGCAGACCGGAGATATCTCTCCCTCGGAGCCGTCGCACGAAGACGACGACCATGACGACGAAGACGAAGACGACGACGACGACGACGACGACGACGACAGCGGCGGCGGCGAAGACGACGACGACGAAGACGACGACGACGACGATGACGATGACGATGACGATGACGACGACGACGACTCCGCAAAGAAAAGTTCATGGCTGGAATTCATGATGGCCGATCTTCTTCTTTTCCTCCCGTCGATTCCGAAGCAGTTAGCCTGGGCGTAAAGGTAGACTGAGGTGCGCGCGCCGCCGACCTACGTATACGTGTAGCACACGCTCGTATACGTACGTAGATGCCCTCCGTCTGGACTGCAAACCCCGTAGGCTGGATTGGTAATTTCCGATCTGACTCCTTTCCCCACAAAATCTATGCGCGAGACTTTCCTCGGGAGATAGAGCTCTCGTCTTCCTAGCCCGTATGTCTTTCGTGACTCCGAACCCTCTGTGGAATTTCCATTTCGAGCCACGGGCATTTTTAAAAGAGGATATTTATCATAGAAGCGTGTAATCGTATATGACCGAGCAGATGTTACGTAATTATAATTATCGTAGAGCGTCATTATATCTTTGCGTTCTTAATGCTAGTCGCGTTAATTACGGTCGTTATCTGATAAATACTTCATAAATATCCGCGAGACTCTCTCAAATGCCTTCGTAACGACAATGTCGTTATTTGCGGTAAACATGGAAGTAAATTTCATCAGTTGTACAATCTTGGCATTTGGGAAGCAATTCTCGCAGATCTGCCGTAATGATTTTTCTGCTCTGGCAATATCTAAATTAAAGAATGTATTGCGTGATTATTTAGAAGCAAAAAACTTGACTCTCTCTGTCGAAAATGTAAAAGTTTGTTCTTTAGAATGTGAAGGTTGCTCTTTTATTTGCATTTCTCAATTTTCATATTTAACTATTCTCTTTCTTCTGTTTTTGAGTGAATTATCAAGCGATATCGTATTACATGAGATATTATATTCTATTGTAACCCAATATTTCTGCATTACGTAATTAATTTAATTTAAATTAATAATAATGAATTCGAAAATAATAATAATGAAATTGTTCTATACATGTATAAAAAGAGGACTAATAAGACAACTACCGCACTCATAAAAAAAAACTGATAAAGTGTTTCAATAAATTGATTACTATAATACATCAGTAACTGATGATTACTATTCAGTTAACTGATGAAATATCATCAGTTACTGATATAGTAATCAGTTTATTGAAACACTTAACAGTTCTTTTTTTCAAGAGCAGAGTGATCGCGTTTGATTTTTTTACGCATACGATCGTTATGACAAAGGATAATTATTGGCATTGGTACACTCCGACACAGCTTATTTCTGCTACTTATCCTTGCGTTGGCACAATCCAAAATTGTTGTTAATTTCGGGTCCGCGCAATGGAAAGAGTGGTATTCCCGTTTGATGTGCATTACGGTTATGCTCATTATAAAATTCAATCGCACGTCGATGTGCGCTTCGGAGGGGCCCAATTTATTCTTATCAGACATTCCTGTAAAATCTTCTCTTCGGCCGCTCCGTCGTTGAATTTGGAGCGGCGGCAAAAGAACGAAGAGGAACGTCGGACAACTTGCGCGAGATGTCCAGGTAAGCTGTAGGGATAAACAACCAGATTGAACGGATCCTCTGAATCGTTGAGCTTTGAAGATCCAACGAACCGCTTATTTCCACTTTTCTTTTACCCCCACTCCACTGCGCGGTTTCCTGTAAAACCAAGAAGAATACCGAGATGGAAGGGGAGTTGACACGTAACTCAATATAAGCGCGTCTTATTTACGACGTTATAAAATTACCGAGTTGATGCTTCGAACTGGAATAAAACGGCCGCGGTGCCACGAAAGGACTGCTCGAGTCCAGGCATTAGCCAGTTCTTTCTTTTTTTTGGCTGACTGCCCGTGGATTGACAATGTAAATTAGTTGCTATCTGTCTACGTAACGTCGCTGGGATGTTCACTTGGCTCCACGCCTAATGTCCGACGAACATGTACGTATCTTTACTGTGTAATTGTTGCGAGAACATGCTTAGCATATTGAAAGACCGTGAAAGGAATTTCAATTCACGAGTATACATCATGTATCTTATATCAATGTTCCCTGAATAAAACGAAAATTCGTATTCTATTAAAAATTGCAAGTTGGAAAATATATATTATAGAAATATATATAAGGCAATAAAAAGTAAACAAGATTCGTAATTAATTTTTTTCAAGTACAAAGATATATACTCTAAAAAAAAGTCTGGTAATAATAGTCAAGTCTAAATGACAGTTACTAAATTTTGCTGAAATATAATTTTAATTAAATATTGTAAATAATTTGATAATAATTATTAGTACAAATTGAACAAGAGAGCCTTCTACGGTCATAGCTAGATCTTATTGCTTCATATTTACTTGTGTGATTTTATATACCTTTTTCAATAATTATTAGTTTTGATTATATTAACCGAACATTTGATTGAAATTACTTTAGTAAAATTTTTAGTAACTATTTTAATTTGATTATTATAATATTATTAAACTTTTTTTTCAGTGTACTAGTAATTTAATTTCACAAAAAAGAAAGAAAAATTTAAATTATGATAAGAAACTAATGATAGACATGTTTTGTTGACGCAGACAAATCGCAGGTGATTGGGTATTTCGTTGAATATTTATTTCTGGAAAAAAATGTGTTGCCGCCTAATGAAATTTCTGATTTTATAGCGTAATGTCAGTCCAGGCAATTCTTGAAGATTAGATTATTGCATCAATTGAACTTTAAAAATAAAATGCGAATATAAATGTGTTTCTTTCTCTTTTACATTTGCTTCTGTTCGTTTTATAATTCATGATTTATATCAATGATACTGAGAATCGATGATAGTAGAGAACTAAATTTCATGTTTTATTTTCCATTTTTCACCAGGAATTGTCATTCAAAAAATTTCACGATAATAGCTTCTAAAAAATCTTTCTCTATTTCTGTACATAATCATTTGTAATTGTTACTATAAGCAATGTTTTATATACATATACATTATAATTTTAAATTTAAACGGAAATCTATTTCGGTATTCTTTAGACACATTTGATATTTTGTATATTCAAAAATAAGGAAGCTATTTGTATCTTTTTACAACTGATATTACACACAAACATTAGGATAGATCAACACTCTCGCAACACGCATCCTTGTTAATGCTTTCGCTCGACATCTAAAACACGGGTGGTCGGCACGTGTGTCTTTTCATAAACCTCGTAAACACTCTTTGGAAGATGCAATCGTTATGTACACGTTTGTTACAAGCGCATTGAGTTACGGTAATATGCTCGCAAAATGGGCCTGGACCCGTCACGGAAGAGTGTGATTTAAGAGAGCACGTTAAAAAGTGGTGCGTTGTATTATACTGCTCCAGCTATTTATACCGAAACTCCATAGAATACGTAATAACCGTAAACTGATTTTTTGACATTGCTACTTTAAGGAAACTGGATTGAGAAATTCTGGACATGAGAACGAAAAGAATATTTTCCATTTAGTTTGTTACATACCGCCAGATATATCTTCTAAATAATTTTTAAAATCAAATTTATTGCAAATTTATTTATTATAATGTTAAATGTCTACTACAAGTAAATAAAACAAATAATGTTTGTAAAAATATAGACCTGATTTTTGGTATTTTTAGATTAGTAACATATTTACTGCTGAGTTATTATGAAGACGTATTAATATGAAGAATAATCATTAAAATAAATTAAATTTTAATAAAATTAAATTTTTATCAAGCAATTTTTAATAAAAAATTTTAATAAAGGTACGTGAACGTGTAATTGAACGTAAACGCGAAGCGTAATATTCCTTTGTGCAGTCGATTCCTACATGCTCCATATGTCTGGAGGTGTGTCTATATGTGGAACAAGTAGAGATGCCGAACTATCGATAAAGGCTCGCGAGAGAGAGTTCTAAACTTATCAAACCCGGCGAGAGTAGCCGCCTTCATTGCATTACGTAGCATCGCCATTTTCATTCTCTTTTCTCCCGTTCCTTCTTTTATTCACAGCAGCACGCCTTCGCCGGACCATATGGCCTGGTGCGTATCGGCAATCAAGCGCCAACGTCTTGTGGCAAAACTCGAACCCGTTCCATAAGGAACAGCGACGATTTTCTCCGTGGTCGATAATCCCTACAGCTTCTCAGCGTCTCTCTCGCTGCTCTTTTTTGCACGTCATCACTGGTGGCTTCCCATTGGACAGCTCACATAATGCGTACTTTTTATACCCGAGGGCTCTCAGGCCCCGACTGCTTAACATAACATCGGATTCTTGTATAATTTCTCCGGGTGGGGGAGGGGGAGGGGAGATAAAACCCATTACCTATTAATTTATTTATTTATTCCGACTGTGATACGTGCACATTTTCTTAACAGCCACGGAGGGGAAAAAAAAGAAATACTTGATTTATCTTTCAAAAGTAAGATGAAAGTAGTAGCGAATAGGCGACCTCAACGTGTTTAAATCACGTACTTCGACCGCCAGTTACCGAAACTCGATGGCCGCTAAAGTATGTGTTAATTACTTTTTATAATTGCAACTTCATCTCGAGCGAGAAGACACAAGTTTTATCTTACTCAATTTACAAAGCTACGTGAATAATATCGCAAATCTTACACGCGAAGCATCCAGTATTTTACCCATTTTAATAGATCTCATTTTTTTTATGAATAAATGGCGCGCACTCCGTTTATCCGTCTATTATTAAAATATAATGAAAGAAAGGCGCACACGGGAGTCTTTCCTGCATTCATATTGTGAGATGTTTACTACTGTAACTGATTTTTTGATAAAGTCCTCCAATCTCGTTCTCCATTTGCGTGTCCATTCGATAGACGTCGGAGGAGTCACGTAACGAGAATCTTTATACATGAGCCGGTCTCAAAGTCCCTCCGCCGACTAACGACTTATCGAATTCCTGCATCAATTTTATCAGATAAGATTCCTTAATTATTTATTTAATTATTTACTCCGCCTTCTCTCAAGACGCTCTGCTTTTCGTTTTAGCTATAGATACGGACAAAATTATACTTTCGACGGAAGAGATGTAGAAACGAACGTACTTATTATGCATACTATCCTGCTTCGCCGGACGCCGATTCCGACAACGTATATATAGTAATTAGTTAATTATGTGGGCAGCTTATTAGGGCCCCATTGACATCCAGGCTGAAGTTATCGCTCTAATTTACCCTAAAGCTATCGATCCATTTCGTGTTAAATTAAGGAGCTGAAAGGGATCGGCACGCCAATAAAAGAGATAGCCCTTCGCGATCAACAATAAAATTGCCAATTTGTGTCTGACAATGTTGACCGGTACGGTGGACTCGTTCCGTGATCATGGATTTCGACAACTTCCCTCGAAATGATAATGGCATGATTGCTTCATGTTCTTTACTAATAATTTTTTTGTTATAGCACAGACCCCGTTTCATTCGTGTAATGTATTTCGTGCAATCTGAGATATGAATTTACGTGCCATCAGGGAAATTGAAAAAAAGAACATCGTTAATGAGCCATCTGTTATTTTTGCGGTGACAGTAATGATTCTATCGTGGTTTAGCGAGAAAGGATTATTTAAAATAGGCATATGATTACGCGGGGAAATAATTGCTCAAGAAAAATCAGCTATACGATAATTAGCTCGTACACATACTTTCGTGTGCGTGCTTGCGAGAATAATTTTGTCAAACGCAGACTGGGAAGTAATAACATCTGTAAAATTTTACAGATATTACACATTACAAAAGTTTGTTAATTATTTGCTAATTACGGCGCGCAATATAGAATAATAAATTGCAATAAGTTATCTATTGCATCTATATTATTAGCCGATCGTTGACGGCGCAGTCAAGTATATCAGTGATTTATGTTTTCTGCTGAAAAGACATTCTCATCTTGCAGACACAATAATAGCAACATAAATAACATAAATAATAATAGTAAGGATATTAAATCGAAAACCTGATTTTACATAACATTTGCTTTGATAACGACGTGAAAATCAGTGATCAGTAAAGCTGTCTGACGAGCAAGACGCGGATGTTTTAGGGTTTATACTCGCTATCACATGGTTCTGACAGGACGAAACTGATGAACGAACGATGGCTCGTACTTTTGCAAAGTTGAAGAGAATTCATGGAGAATGGTTGCGATGTCGAAGTGTAGCCGAATAGGTAAGCCGGAGTCGCGTATCGATCTGAGCGCTACTCCGTGGACCAGCCCGAGGTAGGAGGACAGGGGGGTGAATGGAGGACACGTTGAAGCGACCGCTACTACCACGACTGCGTACCAGTATCCACACCCACCTTAAGAGCTGACACAAGTGCCTGGACTACCTACACAATCAGCTGTACTATCACCAGGAGCTAACATAGACTTTCACGTCTTTGGTGCTGTACAAGCGCCTCAAGCACAGGCTCGTCTGACGACACACAACTATCACGCGACAGCACATACGAGTCTCGCCCGTGCTAGTTTGTCCAGACGTGTACGTAGCGCTAGCATCCAGCAGCTAGCATCGACATCCGCATCATCCCCTCCGCTTCGACCGAGGCTGTCGCCAAGGACTCCAGCCTTCAAATCGACCCTGCCTCGTAGTCAAACCTACCCTACGTGGGTCCGCTCCGTCGACCCTGGTTGCCAGGGGTACAAGCTGAAGAGAGAAAAGGAGAGATGAAGAGAGAAAGAGAAAGAGAGAAGGAGAAAAGAGACAGGAGAGCAGGGCGTGTCGTTGCGTCTGCAGGGTTCCGAAGAAAAGGTCTGAAAACCTCTCCGTTACTTTCGCCACCCTTATCCATTCTTACCCCGGCACGCACCAGTGGCCCAACTTTTACCATTTCACCGTCTGGCGAGATAATCTTCCAGTCCTACCTATAATCCAGTAAGAAAGAGAGAAAGACTGGGAGAAATAGGGAGAGAGGGAGAGAGGGAAAGAGAAAGAAGACGGAACGGAATCACGATTCCCTATTTACCTCTGCGTCGGCTCTTCTATGCTTTCCCGGGAAAAGGGACCATCGTTATTTTAAACTTGCACATTGTGCAGGTGCCACGAGTTGTTTCACGTTAATGACATAGGTTAAAGCTGGAACTTAATAGACCGACCTGAAAAGAAAAAAATGTATCGGCTCGCTAAGAATATATGATATATAATCTCTTACTGAAATAGACAAAAGTAAATTCCAATCTATATTATATTTTATTTTATATGACGATATACTTCATGTTAATATATTAAAATATCTGGGAACATAATATCAATAAATACATGTTATTAAGCAATATACAATAACTGATAAATCATTGTCTTTTTTGTAATATAATGTAGCTAATATTTCCTAGTCGCCTGTATAGAATACGTATTTATGTATTTAAAAGATTTGTTATATCTCTTTTTGAATATTTTCGTTACCTTCATTCAAAGAAACATATGTTTCATGACGCAAGTATGAATTTTATGATATTACAAATTAATGTCACATACTGCGAAATTTGCAATAAATATCGTTTATAATAATTCCTTTCGAAATAGTAATTAGAACAAAATGAATGAAGGATACATTATAGTCAATATGAATACGTGCTAATCTCCTCGGCTGCAAAACGTAGATAACCGCCAATTCACGTGTGTATGGTAAATATTGCCAAAACAGCAACGTGTTTAATATACAATGAAGTTGAATAAAGTCGATGCCGACAGAGTTGCTTCAAAGATCTCTCTTTCCCTCTCTCTCTCTCTCTCTCTCTTATCGTTATTATATTGTACTCCCCCGAAACGAGCACTCTGCCTGAAGACAGACTTCTCGAGTTGTCTTCCGTTAATAGCGTGGGCGTGGATGCAGGTGCAACATGCATATTGCAATGGAATGGACTCGTAAGTGGAGGGTGTACGAGAGGTGGGATTAAATTGCCCCTCGTAGACTCCAATCAGGGACCCTCGGAGAAAATTAGAATGAACGAGACTGTTCGTAGTTGGTGAATTAGACTTGGAGATTGTCGAACGCGGCATTGAAACGATGGCGATTGGGGAACTACGAATCGAGAATTAAGAGGCTATATTTTTTTCGCGTTTATTTTCGATACATGAACAAACCACAGATTTCAAAGCTGGCTTCTTTGTGGTATGTAGCGTTGCACAGTTCAGTATTTAATAGTCGCAGAGAACAAAGAGTACTTATTTTATCTAGATCGATTTGCGATCTAATACAAATATTCAAGCGAAGTAACAGTGAGAAAATTTTTAACGATAACAGAAATAAAAGAGGTATGTTGTTTTGCAGTTTAGTGCTCTAATTATGGTGTATTTCCATTTGAGATTATATTAACTGACATTAGCGTGTATATTACGATTATACCTATCATTTATTTTGGCTCGATTTACCATCGAGCAAATCACAAATTATCTCATTCCCGATAATGAACTTGGTTCGTGGCGAAATCTCCTTCGATTGAAAGGAATAGAGGCTGATAAAGTCGCTGGTATAAGAAAAAAAACAGTTTTTTTTTCTTCGAGCTACCAGGGATTACACGTTTCTCCTACAAAGGACTATCGGCAAAATGACGAGGCGCGGGAGCGCTGGAAAGTTGGCAAAATCCGGAGTGCCGCATCGTAAAGATATGCTCGGCGGGTCGCTCGGGAGTCAGGCAGAAAGTATGAAATTGCTTATATTTTATAAAAGCGAAGGAGAATGGGAGAGAGGTCCTTGTGCGGCGCGAGAGATGAGGTGGTATCGACGGGCAAATAAAAAAGACGGCGAAGAAGGAGGCAACGTCTTCTTGTGAATAAACAACGAGCATCGTACACGCCGTGGTAACGTAGGCCGATAAAAGAACATGGACGCGCATAGCCGCTTGCATGTAGGGCTGGCATTCCGAAGGTGTGGCGCTCTTTCATGGTTGCGTCAAACGAAAGTCCGTTCGGAAAATTAGAATGTACAGATTGAATTAAGAGATTCAACTAGCGTTGAATTTTATCGTGGTAACGCCGTAGCAAGCAACTAAATAGAACGAATCCGATCAAATTTATTTTAATGTTCGCAATTATGCCTATATAAAAAACATGAAGAAGAGAGTAAGAAAAGAGACCCTTATAAATAATGAGAAACACAAGATTTCCAATACCAAGAAATACACACGATATAACAGCGATAGAATTGCACGCTCAATTGAATTTAACAATAAAATAGATTTTTAATGATTTCTTTCTCTCTTTCAATGTATTTTACTCATTCAACTGATTTCTAAGGAATACTTGCTCCTATACCTCATAATTATATTTTTTTTCAGGGGCGTGTTCTAAGTTTAAAGAAGTGATTTATTAACCTTATTAACCATATTATTACTGCCAACATACCAGTGTTATTTTAAACCATAACATTTCTTCAGCTTAAAGCATATTCTATATTTATGTACTTTGCAGTAATATTTTGGCTGTACTCCAATTCAAACTTTCGCCAGTTGAACGATTAATGTTGCTTACGCGGTTAAAATTTTCATAATTCTGCTCTTTAAACTGTTATCGTCCCAATTATTAAATTCACATCTCGGCCATCGAAAATATTATAATTTCCCTGAATTTATTACTGAAACATTTTTGTAATTAAAATTGAAGATAATATTTAGTAAAATCAATATTGAGCATGCATTAATTATTCGTTTTTCTATTAATATAAGAATGAATTTTAATTAAATAATTACTAAAATAATCAAAATTCATCTTTTGAATACTAAAGTATGTATTGAGATTAGTTCTTGTGAAATTGGAAAAATGTAATCAAAACTACGACGCAATATATTTCTTACAAGAAATATATGTAAATGCTGGTATGTAGATATCGATTTATACCTATATATATATGATACATGTATCTAAAGGTTCTTCTTGAAAAATATATCTTTGTCGCTGCATTGTCAAGCCTGCGAAGACGGAGGGGAGAGAAAATGGAATACCCTACATACATATATCAAGTTCTTGGCCAATATAGCCTAGAAGGGACGAAGACGCGTGTAATCAACGCGTCAGACACAACAGCATATTGTTGTTTTGAAGGAACAGTTTACTTAGGTTCGGCATACTACCGCGTTGAATTTATTATAAGGGAACCCGGTGAACACAACACGCTTGCGCTAACACATCCGTCGCCATTTTCTCAACGTATTTCAAAACATTGATTTTTAAGATATATTAGTATTCTTAACTGCGGTACAGTCACAAATATAAAAAAATGTATATCCAATTCGAAATTGTATTCTAATTTCGAAAATGATGTTAATGAAAATTGCATGAAAAATTGGGAATGATATATATTCATTGTTTAGTGTTATTAAGAATTAATAAAGCAGAGCTTTCAATTTTTCTTTTCTAGTGTAACGAAAGAAAATTGAACTACAGTACTGACGAAAATAATAAAATTTAGCAACATTTTTTAAGCTTTATAATTTAATTTACCTGCATTACAAACGAAATCCTAATGGGGAAATATATCAACACGTTTAAATAACGAGAATGGCTAATCCGATCGAAAGCAGACCTTAGTGCTCAATAATACTTTTTTAGAATTGAATTTATAAACATTTACAAGATTCCTCAAACTGTGCGTCACATTCTGAACTTAAAACATAACTTTTAAGAAAAACCCAGAAATGTAATATTACGAAAATCAAGTTGCTAATCAATTTAATAATTTTGATACTTACATGCATCTCTACTGATCCTCTTTTTATTCTGAAAACTAAAGAATTTATTGCGAAAAATATTATCTTGGTCAGGATAATTTACCACGCTTAGTTTATATAATTAATAAATCGACAAGCTTTCATAACATTAAAATTGATTTATCTCGATGTCTTCCCATAAAAAAAAGAACTGATAAAGTGTTTCAATAAACTGATTACTATATCAGTAACTGATGATTACTATTCAGTTAACTGATGAAATATCATCAGTTACTGATATAGTAATCAGTTTATTGAAACACTTAATAGTTTCTTTTTTTCAAGGGATTTACCAGTATTANTAGTTTCTTTTTTTCAAGGGATTTACCAGTATTAGACACGTTAGTAATATATTATGAGTAAATCAATGTATTTGGTCAAAATATAAAAGTCTTGTTACGATTTGCTTGCAAGAACGTGTCTCAAATAAATATTGCTTGCAAGAGGGAGTAAATTAATGTCACTCAATGAATGAATTCGTTCGGCGCAAAGGACACATCTTATTTCTTATCTTGTAAACAGTTCACCGAAGTAATCTGTTGCGGTGTTTACGCGGCGATTCTCTCACGTATTACATGTTTGCTTCTATGTAATGAGATGGGGTCGGTCACGGTTCGAGAGTTCTGTACATTGTGCGCGGATCTCGTTAGCAAAGAGATTATTCGCAGAGATTAATTAGCCGCCCTTGTAACCAGCCGTTCTGAATTTCCACCATTGTTGAAACGCAAATTTATCCAATAAGTTTAAAGCTCACCACTTATGCTCTCCTTTGAATCCTATTCCAAGTTCAATTCCTCCGTAATCAAATTTCTCCAATTAAGTCTTTTTTCTACCAGCAGCAAGCATTATATTTGCATTAGGGAGTTAATATGGTCTCTAAATCAAGAAAAATAATGAGATCTCAATCTGTGAGAAAGGAATATAAAGAAACGAAAGGAATATAACGAAAAGAAAAAATTTTGAAAATATTTTACGGTAGCCAGAACTCGGCAGGAAACGATACATCCGGTCGTCTTTTTTTATCTTTTTTTTCTTTTCTCTATATCTTATAAATCTATATGTTTGGAAATTCTTGCTACTCTGAAGAATTTTAATGGATAATTTACTCTAAAATATTTTAGATTTAAATTATTATCTCTATATTTACACAATGACATAAATTGGTGATAAATACGATGAATATTTTTCTTGCCAAGCATGTTCTAATAGATTACTTTTTTTTCTTAATCGATACTGCTTTTTTGCATTTATTGTTTGGTGAAGCATCCAAAACGGATTTGAAACGAATTATTAATGTCACTGAATTTTAGTGGACAAGATGCGTGAATAAATAAAGTTGGTTAATAAGCGAAATCTACGAGCTAGAATTATTAGTCGATTCATGGTTATTTCCACGTTGATTTCTAGCGTCACCGTATTTTCTCTTCCGCAGCGGCGTCATCGAGCCTGTAACCGAAACTAGGATGGTTCAGAACGACTTTGTTTGCTTGTCGGGTCCCTACGTATCACGAACTCGTGCAAACTCACATACGAGAGCGTATTCGCCGCGTATATCCCGTATCTATTCGTGAAAATCCATGCGTATTCATGTCAACTCTACCTCTGCGATTGCGTTGAATTTGCCGAAATCACGGGGTGTTTGAACGAGTGGTCCGTGTACGGGTATTTATACGTGCACATGGATATGTATACGCACGGCGTGTATTTGTTGTGCACGTGCGACCGGGTACGTGCGCGGGTATTCGCGCGTTTATTCGCGTTTCCCGTTTCGCTATTGCAACGTCCCTCCCGTCTCCTCACTTCCCTCTGTTCGCCACGTTCAGTTTCCATGTCCCACCAACAATCCAATTTATACGCCGGATTATTCTGGGAACCGTCGTGGAACCGAGGGTGGCTTTCAACCCTCTCCCTTCCTCTTCTACCTGGTCGTCGGACCCTCTCGAACCCTACCACTTTCTACGTGCCTGCGTCGACTGCTGGCTAAATCGCCATGGCCGGTTCGAGGGAGCATGCCCTCAACAGCGATTCGATCGAGCTGGTCCTCCTCTCGAATATGGCTGATCGTCGCGTTCTTTCCTTCCTCGTCCCTCGATTAGACGATGATACAGTTATTTTCCGCTCTTAGCAATTTATTATACTCTTTCTGTTTTAATAAACGCCTTTATGATGCGATTTATATGACGATTAATGAAGCCTTTCTGTTTATGCATAGATATAGATTAGGATCCTCGCAAGATTTATTTCCCGCATGTAAGAGCTTACGTAAAGGATGTCAGTTTTATTCGGGAGGAAAGCAATGCTATAAAAGTACGCGATTGAACTTACTGATGCGGTCGAAATGCGATTGCCCTGGTTCCGTCCAAATATCTTTGCATCTTGATAACTCGAGCCAATATTGTCTGAATGTTCTCTTTTACTTCCAGTGCCTTCATTTCGCTCCTGTATTTAACATTCCAGGTTCCACGTGACCGCACTTAATTGCTCGCGATGGAGTCTTTAATTGAAATCAGAAAATTTTTATAATGCAGCGAAGATTTCAGATTTCATCTTATGAGATATTAAATATCTTATTACACATGTGGAGAACATTTGCAGTTGGAAATATTTTTAACGAAATATTAGTTGGTTCTGTCTTGTTTATGAGTTGTTATAATTGTTAACGCGGAATATTGGATGCGTTCTTAGAAGCTGCTCTCGTTTAAAAATAGCTAATTATACGTCTTTTCATCCACTGCTCAATTTTTGTGAATTTATTCTCGTTCAATAGACTCTTCAATATGCTGTGTCAATGTGATAATGGTAATATTTTTTTTTATTGGCGATTAACGCTATAGAGTTCTGAATCTTGATAGAATATTTACGATATACCACAATATTCCGCATTACATGCCTATAAGATATTTTTGCCTTTCTGGGAGAACATTCCCGGCTATCTTACATATCTCCGTACAACGTATCTCTGCTGTATATTATCCATTCTTCACGATTCTTCCTGTAAGCTCTCATTAGCATCTTTTTAGCAAAACCAAAAGGATTGAAATAATTGCATAGGTATCTTCCCACTTTACGTACAAACTCGTCGCATATACATGGCTCATTAAAACTCGCGATATATTAATAATTTAGTGGTAAGAACGTTGATACACACTGAACGTCCACTTCTCTTTTTAAACTTGAACCGTCCGCGTCGAGATTTCGTGCAGGATTTCTACTAAATTCACGTAGATCTCCGTAGTCATCGTGTCCCGTTACCGAAATAGAAAACACTTGATGCACAAGTGCCGCAATTATTCGATCTCGATTCGTATTTCTTGCGCATACAGCATCCGTCCGTAGTGTCTGGAGCGTAAATGTTGACGGAGCAAAAATCTCTTGTCGAAGAATGGTCGACATTCACGAAGACCCTTTATAAAAAATTCAGAGCTTTCCGACGAAACGAACGATAGGTTATATTGATTCTCGATTAAGACGCCCGGTCTGGCCAAAGTTTTTTGTTTGCTGCCTGATCGTGTGGCCGCTCTCTGGAAATTTACGGAACGAGTAATTTCCCCGTCTTCTATGTGCTCAACTTTTTACAAAGGTTTCTCCCTATTTCTGCCAATAAATCGCGTTTCCGCAGTATTACGAGCTCAAATAACTTGGGCTCACAAACGACATGTACGACTTTGCTTTCTCGTTTAGAAATAATTTGGTGTGAGAGTAATATTTGAGACTAATATTTTACAACAGTTTTGTGTTTCTCATAAACAGTAGTAAGCAAAATTTTTTTTTATGCACGCTCAATAAGCTAAAATCTTCTAAATCTACATTATAAAAAATATCTGTTCATGAATTTGAAATGTAGAATGAAAATTTCTATATTTTGATATCTCTGTTAAAGTATCTAATTAGTGACAATTCATTTTTTACGAACAAATTTTCAAATTTTGAATTTACTTAGTCATTAAAGTAGTCTCTGTCGCTATTGATTTATAAACATTGATTTTTCAAAGACGAACACTTAAAAAAAAATTGCGTAACAATTTATATCTCAACAGGTGTAAAACGGGTGGATCTTTATTTAAACAATCACGACATTTCTTTTTTTTATTCGGATGCATTTTGTAAAAAAACACGGACATGTGATCGTCCAGAAGAACAGAAGCGCTTGATACACGGATAAGCAAACTGTTAGGTGCAGACAGTTTGTGGCGCTTTAGAATGAGGATTTATATCCCCGTCTGAGACGTAAACAATGCGCGAGACGCGGTGATAAATCCGCAGCGGACCCTCTTTCCTCTCCTCCTTCTGTGTCGCTGGTTATCTAGGTCTAGGAAATTGTCACTTAGTGTGCTCTATTACCGAAGTTACATGCTGCTATTACGTTCGTCATACATTATGTCTCACAGAGATACGCATCTGAGACGTCTCCTTATCTTACTGACATTTAACGTATTTTATTAAAATTATCTAATAACAGTCATAGAAACTAAACAGAATAACATTATAAATTTTAATAATGTTTTTGCGTTTGGACAAGATTAATAAAATAATTCATAACATTAGACAATAATCCGTTATATCGGACTGACGAAATTAAAATACGAAACCAGAAAGCCTGTGTTAGTCATAGCGGTTCTTGGTGTCAAATAATAATTTTCGGGAAAGGGGGCTATTATATATACTTCTTATAGCATTAATATTACTATTCCGGCTTCATAACTGTGTTTCAAGTCCGACAAATGTGGCGCGTAGTTTGAGTTGGAAATAGTAAAAATTAAAAATTGAAAAATTATTATTCGCCACCAAGAACCGCTGTGACTGACACAGATTTACTAATTTCGTGTCATAACATTGAATAATGAATATGAATAAATTTATTATAAATAATGAAGTGAATAATGAATGTGAATAAATTTATTATAAATAATTAAGTGACTGATATTCTTCAAAAGCTTTATTGCCACGTCACATATACTATTATTGATTTTATGACATTTTATTGGACTAATTTATTCACGATGATATCTGTAAGAAATATTTTCATAAAACGTACACAAAATGTATTGTCGTTACGTGTCGTTAAATTTTCTATTATATACTTGGATTGCTTTAAAACTGTACTTTTTATTTGTTAAGCTGCTTCTTTTTAAAGCTTAATTTATACAATAAAAAGCACATTTTTTGTAATCGTTTATAATTACAAAAATTGTTTGTAATTTCTCGACATATTTATTTATAAAGAAATATAAGATTGTCAGTAGTTAGTTATTAAAATTAAGATAATAGATTGTGAAACACTGTCTACATGTATAAGAAAAAGAAAGTACTTATGTAACATCAGACGTTGTATTATAAGCGATATCATTAAATGGAGCATTATTGACGCGATTAATATTTTTAGCGATTACACATGTAATTATAGTGATTGCAGCATTTTACTGCGTATGACGTAGATTTCGACAACAAGAAACATTTTCTTATATGGTATTTATGAAGCTAGAAATGAAGTTTGCTCCATTAGTAACTTAAATGCGTTTTATATGGATATTAAAGCAGTTCAATTATCACAAGTCGTAAAAAAGAGTGTACAAAAAAATGAAATGATTATTATGACACTTGACGAACGATTTTATAGAGAAATATGAAAATAGAAAGATTGCGCATTGTAGGTTAATGTCCCATAAAGTTACAATAATGTCGTCAATACCGACGTTTACAACCGCACTAATTGCGGCACTTTATTAGTAAACTATTAATATACGAATCATATTGACTCGTAATCATCAATCCCGACGTTCTGCTGTAAAAAATAAATGACGGAAAAAGACGAGAAAGCGTCCGATACATACTTATCTGAATCGTGTAATAAACCACACGTTTAGTACAGTTGCAAATTAATGCGCGAATTAATTTCGCATTTGGAATATTGGAATTAGCGATTTCAATATTTTAAAAGAGGGAAGAACAGACCGAAGTTTCGTAACGTCTTCGAATAATAGCAAATCCAGCATCGGTTCTCCCCCGATAAAATCCCCGAGATTTACATTTAATCGTGCGAGGTTTATTTAGTTTGTAACGACCCGCCGAGTGTGTTGTGTTGTGTACGCGAATCGCGAATACGGCGAGGTTACCGTGGATACACCGACGGACATATAAATCGTTCGCGCGAGAGGGGTTTGTGATGGCAAAACCACGATGAAGGAGGGTTCCGCCCGTAAGGTGCACGCAAATACGAACCGAGTTGTATAATGGCGATAAAGTGATACTGATGATTTCACTTAAATGTCTCCAGCCTTCACGCAATTGTCTCCCATTGACACACAATCCCTTAATTGAACCTTCTATTGTACACTGCACGCATGTCATCACTGATACTACTCAAATATTTACAGCGATTCAACGATGCAATGGCGACCAATTAGCAATTTTATCATCGTGTCAAAGATGAATCTTTGGTTTATAACGTCAGAGAAGTTACTTCGCGAAGATATTTTGTATAAAGTATTTTTTTTCTCACTTAAACTACATTTCAATATTCGGTGAAATAATTTCCGACTCGTCTTCTGCGCCGTGAAAGTCCAAGTTTAGTCACTTGCGAGGAGACCGTCGTGTACTGTCGGAGAAATCACGGTATGCCGGCGGCGATGGTAAAAGGTTCGATAGAAAGACCTGACTCGAAAAAAGGAACCCTTTCGCTCTGGGGTTTTTATAACGTAGTAAATAAGGAACTTTCTCCTAACCCTTTTTTAGCGTAAAGTCAAGCACCACATCAGCGATCCGTAAAGCTGCTTTCACCAACTCAGGCTATTTCTTTACCCCCCTGTGAGTTCTAGTATGAGATGTTTCATAGAAAATAATCAGTGTAGTTAAAAAATACACATGTTACCGAGGCAGGTGCACATACTTTAAGCATTTTACATTACACGCATAATTATCAGAGAAGACAGAAACCTTGAATTAATTATTATCTTTTTGTCTTGTTTCTAATTACAGATTACCGACATGCTAAGCCGTCAACAAAATCGCCTGAATACCGGTAAGTTTAGAATATTGCAGATAGACAATGTGCATGAGATGATTGTACATAATTGCGCGGATTTTCCGGTAACATGATTAGAAAAATAACGGTACGGCAAAGAAAATGGGTTACGAGAAATTCATCATAATTCGAGGTAGCGGCCGTTAAAGCGGCGTTACGCTCGTCTTATTTCGCACGAGCGTAATTTGAACTTGAAAAATGCGGTTTTTATAGCCGAGTAATTTGAACTGGCATGCATATAAAATAGTGCAGCGGCCAGTGCTGTAAAAGATTCACAAGGACGGTTACGTTGAGATAAAAATGACAATGTATCAAAGAAATGGATTGCATCCGCAGGAGACTAGCCGTAACGCAACGGCCAAGTATCCCAGCAATTTTCTCAACGCTGCCGACTTTCTAGAACGACGATGATGAAGAACCGCTGAAGCGAAACCGCACGTGTTTTATTATAGCTTTAATTGCAAGTATCCTCTTAGCTGTACTTTACGCTGATCGTAACCATAGGAAAACGTAAAATATAGACGTTGCAATTATGCATTGCCTTTAAGGAGCTCTTGTTGTTCATCGTGTCAGGACACGTATCGATGGAAAATAATATTACGAGTCTCATTATTCATTTTTGTCGGTCAAAGAGAACGACCAACAAATTTTATCTTCGACCGATATGCGTGTCAAACCCGAATATCGTAAAATTTATGGAACTTAGAATTATACTTAATTAACATCAATAAATTTTGAAATCAGTATAAATTGTATGACAAAAAAGGAGATGAACTAATTCTTTATGCATAAAAGAAAAATTTTTTAATTATATCTAAAATGTTACGTTACTTAAGTAATAAATAAATATCGCTCATATTTATGCACTCACGTCTAAAGATTGGTACAGAAAGGAAGATCACAAAGTGTCTTACGGGAGTATTTTTTGTTTCAAATCATCGTGAGTTATTAACAATAATGAGTTCAACTTCCAAAAATTACAATCGTGGACAGTTTATCAACTTGCACATTTTAACACCTCGAAAACAATCAATTCTTGGAAGGAAGTGACGAATGTTTTTCCATAACTTTCACCAACTCTGCAGACTTGTTTCAACGTGATTAATGTTCAATCTTATTTTGTGATAACTATTATTTTGATTACAATTAACTATTTATTTTATAATAAAATGTGATTAATAACTTTGATGTTAACCTTATATGTTTGCTTCTATTAATTATTATATATTATTGATGTATTGTTAATTCGAATAGTTTGTTGTTTGAAAAAGATCAAATAGATCGAAACACTTCGTCTTAATTAATATTGTTAAAAATGTAATTACGGTAAACATCTTATATTTGTGTGCTCATTCCCAATGAGCAGACAATATTTTTTAAATGTCTTTTAATGTTTTAAAAATAAAATTTTATTTAAAAAAACATAAAAAAAATTATTTGCTTATTAGGTTAATTTGACCTGTTTTATTTCTCAAATTACGTTACTTATATTTCATTGATTTATTTAAATAAAATAATACAGGCATGATAATAATTGCTCAATAGTTAAAAGGTTTACTTTTTTGTATAAAGTAAAGATAAAGCATATTGGTTCTTTAATATCGCTATAAAAAATATGAATTATATTAGAACATATAAATTAAAATATACATTAAATTTTGACATTTAGATATTATCTTTCGTAAAATATTAAATTGTTTTGTTATTAAGTTTGAATTTAATTAACTATTATACATGTTTCTAAACGTTTTTAATTGATATAAACCAACCACGTCAAAAATTGATAATTTTTTTTCTTCTAATTACAAAATTTTAAATTATTTTTATCCTCTGCATTATTCTCCGCGTGTTTTATCTTGAGTGTTATCTTAAAGGCAATGCAAAAATGTAATTTAGCAAAATGCCTTTTCCTTACGCACGTATTTTCGCAAACTCACCCTCTCGTGTCCGCCTCCGTGTTCATCCCTTCGGTATTATTCTATTAGTCGCGGGAGACGTAATTTATAGCTTCCCTAAGAGGTAGTTTGCAAAGTACAACGCCATTATAAATTCGCGTTCACGTTCGGACAGGCTGATCTCGGTGGCGGTGGCCGCGACGTCGCAGTTTCGCAAACGCACACCAAGAACGCGGCACTTTGCACACTGCGACACACCCTGCGCCGTTAATTCGTTATTTTACTTCACCCTTTACGGCGGATAGGTACGATTTTCTCCGCAATTTATAGTAACCGATACCGTCGATGGCCATTCGTATTCGAAAACGAGCCGACACTCTTCTTATCTCCTCTCTCTCTACTCTGCTCTGCGTGTCTCTCTCGCCTTCTACTTTTCAGACGAAAAAGAAATTCCCATCGACGGTCTGGCGCGTAGGATCATACATACGATAGGATCATACATACGCATATATTAATGGACGAAAGCTTGTAATGCGAATTCACGGGCACTCCGATTTAGGGCGCCACTCCAATTCTCTTCAATCTCACAAAAATGCACCATTTAAAGTATAATTCGATCAGATTACATCGCGCGCGATTGCGTTTTCTCTATCTTAAAACCAATATAGAACCGAATCCATTATAAATTTATTATCTCAAATATCGTTGTATATATAGCTGCCTAGTTTTCAATACTTTACGGAAGGCATTTGTCAAAAATATTATCTTAAATCAATTTACTTGAATTGATAGCGTAATAGATTTTCACGAAAATTTAATGATCTCAAGTTTTTGGTACATGCACACGCAAACATGTTCGCACTTGCGATTAATGACGTACGCATGTTCGCTGTAAGTCAACCGTAAGACAGGCAGAAATTAATTAAGCGCAACCAGCATTCGCTATGAATTTCAGGTTTAATATCATAAGACGGGCGAGGTAATTGCGCCTCCATTTTATATCGAATTAATTGACGCCGTTAAGTCATAGCCTTCGCGCTTCTCCACTCTGAACTTTTGCAATTCTACTGCGCGAGTCGCGATGTTTTAAAGCATTTTAAGACGCTTTAATACCCGCACGGTGTGCTTGTCGTCACGTATCTCGTTTTGTATAACCATTGAGCGTTCATCGTTTCCGATTTTACGATCTAACGAGGAAACATTTGCAAGTATTCACCCACGATTTTGATAAACTTTAGATATGTCGTGGAATAGTTCGAAAGATGCATTTTTTAAATAAGTACTTTATCACGTTACGGAATTGAAATGGTCATTTGAAGCTGAATGTTTGATTCTACGAGAATATTATTGAAATCATTATAAATATAGAGAAAAAAATTTTTTGAACCAAATTTGCATGCACGGAAAGAACAATTTTGCTGAAATATTTTGATATGAAAATAATTATGTTCAATTATTTTGAAAATTATATCGGATGTTTAACTTGCTAAAATGTGCTCAGAACTGTTTGCAGCACAATTATTATGCTTGGGCGTTCTACATAATTATTTTCATGATCCAAAATAAAATTATTTTCTTATGTGTATCTAGCTAAATTTTTAGGTGCTGCAATAAAATTGTTCTTTCCTGTGTTATTTAATATATTTCATCAAGTGGAATTGGTCTTTCTAAACATATTAAGGTAAACGTCCCAGTGACCGAACATGTATCTATATCCGGACACAAATACTTATTGTATTAATCTCAAATTCCTTCTTTATTATAATATTAAAGTCCAATTGCAATCTTAAATATTTAAATATTACAATAGGGTTTTTATATTATAAAGAAGGAATTTGAGATTAATATAACAAGTTTTTGTGTGGCTGTCCGGATATAGGTGCATGCCTAGTTACTGGGATATTTACTTTACATATTTTTAAAAGAAAATTTAAAAAATATAAATATATTAATGTAGCTAATGTACAATGCTTTGAAAATTCTGTTTTTATAAAAATGTAGGAAATTGTTAAAAAAACAAAAATATTTGGAATAGTATGACATTTTCAATAATCTAAATGTACTCGTAATATTGATGCAATAAAGTGTATTAAATACCATAAAACTTTGTCTGAAGAATCAAATATATATATTGACTTAATCTATAATAGCTATTTTAATTCGTTAACATACGCTTGAACGTTTATAAATATCATTTTATATTATATAATAATTCTGAAGACTTGCAAATATCCCTTTAAAAGTGAAACGATATCATTTATTCCATGTCTTTTAATCGAAATAAACGATAAACATGCAATCGATCGATTCTTAACTTATTATCTTATCTTGCATTTTCGCAAAATTTCATGTAATTATTCATACGGTATCATGAGCTAATGCTGCATTAATATTAGCACACATGAAAACTTACGGATTAGAAGCCAATTATTGATCATTCAATATATTCAAGCAATGTGAAAAATGTCAAATTAGCGGACCCGCTTTTGGTAGCAACCGGTGAAGGTAGTAACCGGTTTGCCTTTTTTCCGTGCACGATTCAACTTCGCGATCGCGAGCTCGCAAACACCGCTCTGTTTTCTTCAAAATAAAATCTGCGATAAACTAATCCCGTTTTTCACTCGCAGCAGAATCGTGACAGAAAGTTGCCTGCTGTACTTTACGATAGCTATCTGTATTTCTGTAATTTGCAATAAAATATATTTCAAGGATCTCTAATACGATAACTTCTCTAAGATTAGTTTAATTCACGTGCACTTGCTGTTGATATTGGAAATTCTCCGCCCGAACACGATGCTATTAAGACGATACTCGTAGCGAATACCGACGAATAGCGACGACCATCTCGACTATTTAGACGCAGAAGTCGCGGATTACGTTTCCATTATTTCAAAAGTTGCCAGAACCATGGAGATACGGAGCATTGCATTTCCTATCCCATGATGGCTGACAACGTCCCACCCCACTCCACATCTGCGCGCAGCTCTCTCACAAAAGCGACGGGTCCAGAAAGGACGAGCCTAGCCTAACCTAACCCTTACTTAAGCTCCCTTTTGCACTTGGCGGCCATGTTGCTGCGAGGGTTGGGCCATCAAAACGACGGCGACTCATTGGCTGCGAAAAGAGGAAGAGAGAGAAAGAGCGAGGACTCTTCCATTTCCGTCTTACTCCGTCGCCGTGTCTCTCATTCTGTCTCTTTTCCATGACACTCTCTTTATCCGACATCCCCTATAGCACGTCTCTCTGTCCTTCTTTCGGTTCTTCTCGCTCTAAACTGACGTTTTTTTCCTGTCCTCGTCCGTCTCATTCTGTATTCTGTTGCTGTCCTTACCTTCCGCTCTTCTTCCCCCACGTCCTGCGGATTCCGTCTCACTATCTCGCCCTGTCGGTCTCTCCGCCACGAGTAAAGTTAGGTTTATTTTTTATTATTCCTCATGTTTGTCGGACATGTTCAGAGCTATCCTCCGGCTATGCGACCCTTTGCGTTCCTTGTCGTGGGGCCACGTGAAATTTATTTCGCGAGTTCGATGTTCTAGATATCGCTACGTCCGCAAAGGAAAAGCGTCGCATTTGTGGATGATAGCGCGATACCTCGTTCATATGAAAAAGGAATTCAAGTTTTTCTGCTCCATTTGCATATTTCACATTTTTCGCCAAGATTTTGCGCGATCTTGTGATGATTAAATGAGCAGTAATTTTTATTTCTTTGTTTTATGTAATATTTATTCGCATGTGAACTATTTCATGTTTAGCAGTATACATAGGATTTTTTGCTATCAAAATTGTTCGATGATATTGTAAATCATTTTGATGTAATAATTAATAAGAATTTTATCTAATTCGCATTAAGATAATTTTATTATAAATAAAAAATTTTATATAACTGTTGCCTTTGTTATAGGTATTTAAGTAGAACATTATTTGTATTATCTTAAAGGAGAAACTACCAGAATGTTAAAAATTATCCTCCGTAAAATATATGTAGTGCTTATTGCATATTTTTAGATTAAATTAAATTAATATTATATGTTTAATTGCTATATTAAATATCTGTTAGATTATTATTTTTAACAAAGTAGAATATCAATTTAACTTTTCTTAATCTTAACTATTTTAATATGCAGAGAATATATATTAAAGCTTATTATAATAATATTACGAATAATTTTACAGTAAATATTTTATTAGAATTGAAGAGCATTATTTATTAAAATATTTATGTACCTTTCGTATTTTTTTCTATTAATATTAGTTTGATTTTTTATTACGTAGAAAGATGAATTAAAAAATTATTTCTAATAAAAGATGAAGATCAAAACCACTTTCGAGTTTGGGAAATCAACAAAGAGATCTATAAATCACTTTAAATGGCTAAAATAAATTTAAACAAATGTAATAAGACGACTTACTTGCTATTGTCAATTGTATTTGCCAACAGTACCTTGGGATGCTTCGAAAATCCTTACGATTGTAAGAACTCGTTTGTCGAACTGATGGAAACTGAGTGAGTTTCTCTAAACTTGTTTCTCTAAAAAGGTGAAACTTGATGCCACCGTTAGTTAGCAACCCTTTTCTAACTTTCTAATTCCTATTTCTGGCGTTTAGTTGCTTTCTCAAACCCTTTTATGAATTGCAAACGCTTCAGCCGGTGGCATTATCGCTCTGAATTCTTTTCCTTTTGACCCTTTTTTATGATCGTTGTAAAAGGGAAAAAATCTGTCAACCTTGCTCTCTTACAATAAAATTCAAAGAAAGGTTATTCTAAAAACGTCATCCTTGAATAGAATAATATATTCCTTAGAAAATTCTCTTAAAATAAATTTCAATAAAAATGTATTAGTTTTATGCTGTACACTTACGACAGGTTACTTTTCTGCACGTTCCAAGTGAATACATAACATATATCTGTTATCTCTTTTCTCTTTTCGTAAATTATTTTATTTAGTATTATAAAAGTATTTAAAATAGAAACAAAGCTAAAGTTATTAAATGTAAATAAAAATAGTCCATTAAAAACTTTTAATAATTTTTTTATTTAATTATAGTTAGCTATATTGTTTAAAAGAAATTAAATAGCTACACTGAAAAAAAAATTTGTTGGTAAACTAAAATATTTAATCTAATACATTCGACTAAAAAAAATATAGAGTTTATTTATTTAATTCATGATTAAAAAATGTTAATAGTTGACATGAATAAACTATATTTTTAATGTTGTATAAATTATACTCTTTTGTACAATTAAATAATTATTAAATCAACCTATTGTTTAGTTGAACGTATCGGACTAAATATTTTAGTTTTTTAACAAATTGTTTTTCTCAGATTATTAATTAAGTAAAAAATAATTTTTTATTTAAAACGAATATCACCGAATTAAATTTACTTTGAGACTTCTTCGATTTTTTATTTATAGATTAATAAGATATTTTTATGTATTTCTATATCTTTTTATACCTAATTGTAAGCAACATTAATTATTTCAATTCTAATTATTATTGAAAAGGTAATTGTGTTCTACATTTCAAATAGATTTTATTCAGTTTAGATAAATATTATTGCAGAATGCAAGTTTAAAAATATTATTTAATTTAAATTAAAATAGTTTTGAAATATGTTTGAAAAAATACACATTTTGATATTTATATCTGGAAAAACAATTGAATATAAGAATTAATTATATTTAAAAATACTCTTTTGGAATTGTTCTTTAATTTGTTATAAATTATGTATGTGTAACAGGCATATCTCATTTTTTATTTTGTAT
>QKQZ01038676.1:0-20098 GCA_003595255.1 Solenopsis fugax
CGTGGAGCCGAAACCGGGCACCATGCTCGACGTGGCGCCGAACGCGGCGGCCGCGACCGCTTGCTGCTGCTGATGATGATGATGGGCCGCTGCGGCGGACACGTACGGATACATGCTGGATGTGGTGCGTGCCGCCGGTGACGTAGAAGCGGAACTTCCCGAGTGCTGGGGACTCGAACCCGTCGGGCTCGGCGAATTGTGCTGATGCGCGTAATTGACTGCCGCGGCCGCGACTGCAGCCGCGGATAAACTCGATTCTAGGCTCGCGGTGGCCGGACTCGTCGTGCACGCCTGAATGGTACCTGGAGTCGCGCTTGAGAACAACTGTTGCGGGTGGAATTGTTGGTACTTAGCAGGTAGCATACTATCAATTATGAATTTCGTACTCATATCGCCTGTCGGTGTCGATGTGGACGCCTGATGCCGAAGACACGCCCGGGCTGGACGACCGGGACGAGTGTCTCAACACCGACACCGTGGCGACACATCCACCGGCTGCAGCTGCAGCAGCTGCCTCATCGCGCGCGTAATCCGTCCTCGCACGGATCACGAGAGATCCGTCACGACCGTCACTCTGTCGCGCGCACACTTTCCTCACCGTCTTCCTCCCCCTTTTGGAAATCCTTTCCGCTTGCTTTATTGCTTTCCGGGTCCACTATCGCTTCCCCTATCAGCAATCAACGTCCACTTTTACTGCCACTTACGCAACTCAGCACATTATCACAACAACAATACTGAACGCGGCGGGATGCGGTCACCGGGGACGACTGACCACGAATCACCGACCGTCCGCGATCGCAAATGACATGTCCCTCCTCTCTCTCACGGGCTGAGACACGAGATCGGTTCACCGGGTACCACGCGGAATCTTCGCACGCGGGATCTTCGCGTTCGCGTACGAATTTCAATCTTACGCGCTCGCTCTCTCTCTCTCTCTCTCTCTCTCTCTCTCTCTCTCTCTCTCTCTCTCTCTCTCTCTCTCTCTCTCTCTCTCTCTCTCTCTCTCTCTCTCTCTCTCTCTCTCTCTCTCTCTCTCTCTCTCTCTCTCTCTCTCTCTCTCTCTCTCTCTCTCTCTCTCTCTCTCTCTCTCTCTCTCTCTCTCTCTCTCTCTCTCTCTCTCTCTCTCTCTCTCTCTCTCTCTCTCTCTCTCTCTCTCTCTCTCTCTCTCTCTCTCTCTCTCTCTCTCTCTCTCTCTCTCTCTCTCTCTCTCTCTCTCTCTCTCTCTCTCTCTCTCTCTCTCTCTCTCTCTCTCTCTCTCTCTCTCTCTCTCTCTCTCTCTCTCTCTCTCTCTCTCTCTCTCTCTCTCTCTCTCTCTCTCTCTCTCTCTCTCTCTCTCGACGTAATCGCACCTTCCGATTACGACGACGAATCCATCCGACGTATCGAAATAAGAATCGGCGATAAAGCGGCCGGGTCCTTCTTCTCGCCGGGCCCACCCAATGGTCGTGGTCCCAGCTCAGAAATTGGGCGACGGTGAACCCGGCGACGGCACGAGGAGAGAGAAGAGAAGAGCGTGGCCCCTGTCAGGTGTTAGAAGCCGTTTCTTGCGTACTTCTCGGATAGTCGACGAATCCTTTATGGGCCATGCATGAAGGTACTATAGCCCCCTATCCCGAACGCCGCGTACTACAACCCACGGCCAGCTAAATGTAACCCCTTACAATAATGGCGCCGCTTGTCTCTCCGTTCTGTTCCCCCCTCTCCTTCCACGAGTCTGGAGCGCGCCGGGGTACCAGCTGGTAAACAGAGTCGTCCAATCGCGGCGCAGCCTTACCACAGGTGGACCAATCGCAGCCCCGCTAGGCGCGCCAAGATGAATGGGTCTCTTTCTCCGTCGGCTCTCCTCTCGCTCCGATCTTCGCTCTCGACTATACCTCCAGCTCTCTTCCCTCACTTAGGCATCAAGCACCTCTCTCGCTCCCTCGCTCGTCGTATACCCGGCGTGCTCCGTCCGTCCGACGGTCCGTACGTTCGCCTCTTGCCAGTGCAGTCGTGCTCTACACGTTGCCTTATACCCTGCAACGTTTCAACGTCTCACACGGTATTTTCTCTCCTCCTCTAGGTTTCTCCACTTGTCTCTTTCTCTCTCTTCTCCTCTTCATCACTCTCTCTCTCTCTCTCTCTCTCTCTCTCACTCTTTTTTTTCTCTCTCTATCTCTCGATTGAGTGCAGTTTTTTCATCTCATTTTTACTCTACCTCCATTCTCCTACTGAAATTATTTTTTTTGTTTTGGATCTCGTCAAGGTAGTACTTTTTCGAATTTTTACTTTATATTATTTGTTTCCCATTCGGTCTGTATTAAGTTCTAAGTCTTTAATACGAAAAATTACATTAATTAAATCTTGAAATACTCTAATGTACTTCTATCATTTGCAATAATTTTTATTATTTTTCTTATTGTTGGCATTATCTTTAATTAAATAGTATTTTTTAATTGTTTTAGTCAGGAGGTGATATTTTTTGCAATAAATTCTTTACAGTTTTTTCAGGGGGGATAAGAGGTCTAACACCAAGATGCAAGTTAGCATCGCCAATTATTAAATTATTTCTAATTTAATAAATGTGATATTATCTGTTCATGTTCAACTTACAGCTGTGTTATGACCGGAAAAGTAATTCGGCGCGTAGTCGGTTAAATTTGAAAAAAAATATATAAAAATCACACAAGTAAAATTTATAAAAGCATTAAGATCTAGCTTGACCGTAGAAGGCGTTCTTATTTCAATTTGTTTATTTTAGTCAGATTTTTTTCTTATACTTTTTTTCATTTAACATTTCAATGTATACGATAATATTTGGAGCAGTAAAGCATCTTTACAAATATATCATGTTTTTATTTATATTTCTTACCCAGTTGCAAATTTTATTAATATTCTCTGACAGAGGGTACTGTGTAGATAAAATAATTTTATCCATCCATTTTCGTAAATATAAAAATAATTACATAAAATTTTTATTTTAAAACTTGTTATTTTCTTTATTATCTAAATCGTTTTTCTTCAATTCAGATATACACATGTATATTTTTATTTTATATTTTGGTTTTATATTGTATATTATATTATATTATATTTATTAGGGGGGGTGGGGCAATATACATATTCGTATAATGATTTAATGTATCATTAATAAAAAATTCAATTTAAAGGTAATCCTTTTTTTGTTGCACTGAGTACGATTACAAGTCATCATCAAGACTTATAAAAACAGCACATTTCGTGAAAAAAACACCTTGCATCACATATTTCATTCTCTGCTTTATGTTTTCTCATAAAAGAACAGAATCATGAATAGTCATTGCATAGTTCACTAACGCAACGTAAGAAAAGGCACTTTAGATAATTGCCTCTCTCAATCCGTAAAGCGTATGCACAACTTTAAATCTCTGTCAAACATTCGATTCACGTCATTCCTTTCCTCCTCTCTTCCACCCTTTCTCTCTTCACTCTCCCTCTCTCTCTCTCTCTCTCTCTCTATCTCTCTCACTCTCGCGGCTGCTTTTGCCAAGTATTGCAGAAACTGGCGCGATTCGGCCACCGTCGAATCGTCGACTCGTCGACTTTTGGAAACCACTGAACTCGTCCCGGTTGGGATATCGTGGCGGCATTTCTATGTGAGAATGGCGGCGCGGGCGAGGGGTAACGCAGCTTGCGAGAGGGAGCGGCTTACGTCGGTGGCGAATACCGTGATAGAAGGTGTACCGGGAATATCGCACGCGAAGGTAGTAAGGTGCAGAGGGCGGGTAAAACTTACAGCCTGGATTCCGGCATTTCTTACGATGGACAGTTCATTTTACACACCCCATTTTGTTGGTAAACTTCATACGCTGGAAACACTTTTATCTAATCGAGAATTTATTTATTTATCAATAATTATCATGTTGCTTCAGTTATTATTCACCCCTTTTGATTAATTTGATTAAAAAGATTGAGATTGAAATTTCAAAGTTGCTTTTTATCGATTACATCTCATGTAAAATATTTCTTAATTCTATAATTTGTGTGTAAAAATATTCTTATGCGTGTATAAATGATTTATAATTAAGAGAATTTCAAAAATTTTATAAATGTTTATAGAACTTCTATCTTTCATAATACGATATAAATTATTATACACATCTCATGTTCTACTTAAAGTACTAAAAAAAAACTTACCTGTCTCAGAAGTATTCACATAAAGTTGCGCAATTTGTGAATATTAAATGAATTGAACAATATAATTTTGTGTTTATGAAAAACTAGCAAACAATACAAATATATATTAAGTACTTACCATACGAAGTATTGGCTGGATGGTCATAATCCCGCTTTCTGAAATTAAATTGAGAAATATTAATTTTGATATATTGAAGGATAGAAAATAGGCTGTTGTCAAATATGAATTGGGATACGAATAATAATATATACTTTTGGATTTATTATACGGAGGTAAATGTATTCGCCATTACGCCCCTCATCTTTTAAAATATCGTTTGTGGGCTGTTCAATATGGCTTTTATGTATAGAAATGAATGCCTGTAGTTCTTTGTCTGTGCGATACGATCAATAGCAGTGTCATATAGAATTAATAATATAATGTTCATACTTTATTTTTTTTATATCAAGCTTGATACAAGAAATATTTATGTGAATATATTAGCTAAATTAAATATGTGATTAATATCACTATCATGGATATTAAACAGAAATAAACACGTAACTTATAAAATTGTCACATATAGAATTAATAATATTATAGAAGTGTCACATATAGAATTAATAATATATTGTTTATATTTTATTTTTTTTATATCAAGCTTCATATAAGAAAGCGATCTTCTGATTTTCTGTCTATATCTTTTAACGTAAATATGCGCAAGTATACTACGCATTTTTGAAAAATTCACTATTAAATAGTGAAAAAAAATTTTTAGTATACTATTTATAATAATTATACGTATGATCTCATGTTAATGAATTTAGATATTTTAAATCATACGTACAAATTGTAGATCAACGATTACCAATTTCATTTACTAATCTTCAAGAACATTAAATAATTTTAATTATTTTTATTGATATATTTGAGGTTTTTCTATCATAACTAATACGTAATTTATCAAAATATCGAATTTATAAAACAAATGTAATTCTATAAAACGCAACTGATACATTCTTTAGTTGCACGGGAATACAATCGCAGGTGATGAGTTGAAACAAAGGGATTTCAAGAATGTAATCCCAGAAAACTGACCAGTACAGTCTGACCGGTCCAATTATATCAACGATCGCTTGTCGGATCTCAACGTCTTTGCTCGACTGGATAAGGCACGAACACAAGAACTATCGAAGTAACACGTATATACATACACAGATGTAACACCCACATGAGAAAAAGCGTGTGGGTATACATGCGGTGTTCTCTGCGACGAAGACACGCGTGTACCTGTCTCAAACACCAAGGAATATAAATTGCAACCACGTCAAGCACGCGAAGCTACAAGAAAGATGGAGAAAGGTAAAAATCTGTATATGTGTACGTGGGTGTGCGTCCGTGGAAAGGTGTATAGGGGATAAAAAGAGAGGCAATCTGCGTCCCCGCCTGAAACATGGAACGTATCGGTCTGCCAGAGACTCGCTGGACACGTTGAGTCCTTCAGCGAATCCGCTCGAGAAACTTTTTGGCGAACGAAGGAGAAGGACAGCGGGTCGAGTAGCAAAAAGAAGAAATTGGGCGGCGGTCGGTGGGTGCTGATCCTGGAACCCATTTGGGGAGACGCCCTAGTGATTGGGGAAGAGCACCTAGTGCGCCATCTCCGGGAAGATAAAAGCAATTCGCGAACCCTGGGCTGTATGCCGGTATCTTTTGCCTCGGCAAACGACGTCAAGAATCGGGATATCAAAATCTCCTAGGAACTACTTAGATCGATGTGTAAATCAAGATATAGAGAGAGATTTATGTTGGAGATAAATTTGTACAGAAGAAAAATTAATAAGATCTCAAATAAGATTACATAGACATACTTAAACAATCTTTCAGTATAAGAATTAGATAATTTCGCTTTATATATTTATTCAATAAAATATATTTTCTTTACCTATACGTCATATCATTATTTGTTTCACACTATCAATAACTAACTTTGCTAATAATTTTTCGTACTTTAATCTTTTATTTTATTTGAATGCATTTCACAGATAGTTTTAAATTTTTCAAATTTGTAAACATACATATATAAAACACAAACATATATTATGCACGTATATGTATTACATATATGTGTGTATATGTTGTATGAAATTATATGATTGTTATCGTATACCTTTAACACATTACTTTTTGTAAAAATTATATCATATATATTATATAAATATCATGTACATTTTGCATATAAAATATGTAGTTAAATAATATTATTCAAAAAAAAACTTTAATGAACTATTAATATTAAATCGACACACACATACACATAGTAAAAATAAATTTGTCAGTATGTTAATGTAACTTAAAGTACAAGATTTTCAAATATCAAGAAATTTCTTTGCAAACGGATATATAATTAATATGCAAAAGGGTTGTGTTGACAACTAACAATAAATAAAAAATTATAAGGATAATTGATATCTGACAAATTTTATAATTTTACAGACCAAAAGTCATACTATGAAATTTCAAGATCAAGGTTTTTCTCATCTATTTTATCGACTGAGTTTGTCTAGCAAAAATCAACATTTTTTAAAAGAAAAATTTACAAACTTATTAGATGATGTTTTTATTTACAAAAAATATATATAGAACATAAATTACTATTGTACAATAATTAAAATATAACATTTTATAACGGATAATGTTTGACACAATTTAATTTAATTTTCTATAGCAGAATGTAGATTTTAAAAAGCAGTTATATTTTATTTCACACATAAAAAAGAACATTCAATATAAAAAATATAATGATATATTTCTGATAGGATATTTATTAATAAATTTCAAATAAATTTCTCCTAGCTGCGCCAATTGCGATTCGTAATTTCAATAGTTGAAAGATTAATTTGAATAAATAAGTTATATAACAAATCGTTATTATTGAATTTTATTAATAAAATATTAATAAATAAATACTATAAAAAAATTTAGATTTATTGTTCATAGATATATAAATGAGATCTGTATGTACAAGTACTCACGAATGAATTTCTCCCTATTTTACTGACAGAGAGAGAGACACAGAGGAAAAAAGATAAACCTCGAGATTCCACCCATAAAACATTATATACGGTGGCATCATTTATTCATACTAGGAGTTGTAAGCAATTACAAAAGTAAGATATCTGTGGAATTGATCTCGGGATCGAAAGGGTTCGACAAATAAATTAAATCAATTTGATTTAATTGCGTGTTTTAATCTAAATAATAAAGTTGTATACATCAGTACGTTTAATTAGTTTTATTTCCGTAAATGATGCAGATTTACAATTATATATTTTTAATTATTTTAATTTTAATAATGTAATTTGAATTCAAATTGTAAGATCTTGAAACAGGAAAGAAGATTCGGTCGTCCGATTGACCGCCAGGAACTTGGATGGGGTGTGGAAAAAGTTTAGGTACCCTACAGAGTGCCGGGCGAAATATTCTTCGGGGATTCGAGTTCCTCGAGAACTCCACTCGGAGTGTCTTTCGCTTTTTCTTTCCTCCGAGCGTAACTGGCTGCGGAGAACGAGGTGGTCGGTTCTTCTTCATTTTCTATTTCTTTTTTTCTTTATTTTTTCTATTTTCTTCATTTATTTATTTTTCTTCTTTTCTTCATTTCTTCATTTCTTCTTTTTCTTTATTTCCTCTTTATTTTTTCATTTCTTCATCTCTTCATTTCCTTTTCATTTCTTCATTATTTCTTCATTTCATCTCTTTGTTGCTTTATTTTTTCATTATTTCTTCATTTCTTCTTTAATTAATTTCTTCTTCATTTCTTCATTTCTCTATTATTTCCTCATTTCTTTATTATTTTTTTATTATTTTTTTATTTCTTCAGTATTTCTTCTTTTTTTCTTCATTTCTTCTTTCTTTTATTTCTTCATTTCTTTTCTTTTTTTCTTGTTCTTGATCGGCGTGAGGCCGGTCTGAATGGCCGTGGAGGTTTATGCCAACTTGATTTACGTGGCTACCGCCAATGACCGGAGATGGTCTAGGCCACGGGTCCCAAAGTTCCTCTGATGGAAGCTCGAGCGGAATTAATCTCCACGAAAGGAAAGTTATACCGAGTTCGAGAGGAGCCTCGATTGCTCAATAGAGACTACTACATTGATTACAGTCATAGGTAGGATCCTAGGGTTTCTGTTGTGGTCGTCGAGGCAGTGTGAGAATTTCTTCAGTCTATATGAAAAAGATCAAGGAACTAAAGCTCACTTCTTACACCAGCTTATCAGAAACCTTACAGCTCACTTCGGTAAACCGAGGAAGCGATGCCTTGTCGTTCGCGACCGCGTCTACTTATAATGTTTGTGGGCAATTTTAATTATGCGAGAACGCCCCCTCGGTGCAGCCGCGTGGCAGTGGCGCCGGAACTACTCGGCGCGCCGCGCCGTGGGGGTAGGGCGCTCGCAGCTCACAATCAGTCACGTATACCGATGCTCCGAGTTGCCACAATATCCTTTACTCAATAATTTTGACATAGGTACAAGATACAAGAAAAGGAAAGAGTATAATCGGTAAGCAAGAAAAAACATTGCAAATTACATATTGTATGTTCTTCTAAAACATAAAAATTTAATTGATCAAGCAAAATTAAATTATTGATATTTAAGTTGGAGAATTATTTTTTTAATGTTTTTTTATACATCAAAACATTATAATTATATATAAAATTTATAGTTATGCCAATTTCACACTGCAAATATCAAAAATTTGGGAATTATTAAGTTATCATTAAGTTTATTGCGAATACAAGTTTTCTGAGAGCAATAAGCACAAAAAGTCTTCTTTAATGTTCTCGAAACACTAATTTGGGTTTACTTAATTAAGCCTCTATCAACGACGCATGTGCTTGGTAAATTCTTATATGTACAATAATAATAAAAAAAAACGTTACATGACAAGCAACACTTTTGAAGCAGTGACTAAAATCTTATTAAGTGAATTGGATTGTAATAATCCAATTAAGTGCATACTTTAGGATTAAACTTTCAATCAATAAAGATCAATATCTTGCTTAGATTCTATGTGTACAAAGATATTATATTTTATACATAATTAAATATATATGTGTATACAATATTACATTTTGTGCAGAAATCAATTTTATATTCCATAAAAAATTTATATTATAATAATTATTATATATTGTATAATCTCCTTTTCAAGAACTAAAATAATTACGATTATCTACTTCCTAAAAAGAGTCAAAAATTTAAGTTACATGATGGAATTTGACGATTCAGGTATAAAAATAACGAATATTGCATTTCTATTTATTGGCTCATTTGGGTTAAAGAGTACTTTATGTATTTTATCGCTACATTACATTAATGTACTTAATTATATATCTCAATTATTGCAACAGTGCAAAATGCATGCTGTTTATACGAGATGGGAGATAAAAATAAGATTTATTTCAATCTCGATAAATGTGCTGTCATACAACAATAATTATTATTTCATAAACCAAATTGCGCAAGACTCAATCATTTGATTTTCCCAGACAATCTAGCTCGATAATAGTGTGACAAGGCGCCAAGATGAGAAAACTTGGATTTTATCATTCCTGTCTGGCGCTTCGCACGGTGAACCACACACCTTCATATACTACAAAGTGCTAATCACGTCGTGTGCGCCGCCGAAGAGTCGACCACGAAGCACGTGACAGCCGACCGATCGTCTGACAGCCGCGACGTTAGTGACGTAATGACGTGCGGAAGGTCCGGAACGTGCGGGACGAGCGAAGCGAACAGGCGTGTGACAGTGACAGTCCTGCGAACGGGGCGGACCTCTTAACGACATCTGCTGAGAAAGAAACGAGGAAGCGAGAGGGAACGAGAAACAGTCGGCAGGCAAGAGCGAGAGGGGTCGAGAAGCGTAGCGCGTTGCGAAGGGAGAGGGGTAAAACGGTCGGACTTGTGACTCGATGCGTTTTACTGCTGCTTTACGGCGGTTTATTGCACCATCAAAACATAAAATGCCTGGTCGGGAAGCGTGCATGCGCGTGGGTACACCCCCACTTCACTTTTACCGCCGACTGCCGGTTAAACTGGGCAACATTCTCCCGATTTCTTGCTCTAGAGAACGTTCTCGTCCGGCCATCTCGGATTCTCACCCGCCCCCGGTCCCCCTTAAACGCGGTCACTGGCTCTCTCCTGTCGCTTCTCTTTTTCGTCCTGGCGCTAAGTTCACGCCCTTCTTTTAATATCATGAATTTTGATCGCTACACCGCAACTTATATCTTCCTCGGAAAGTTCGTTCTGTGCTCTCGAATCACCGAAGCACGATTTTTCCGGTAGTCTTTATTTACTAATCATAGCAATTTTTTTCTCGAAATCATTTCCGTGAATATCGAATTTATCGTTTAACTTAAGAGATACAAGTCAAAAATTCACACGATGATAAAATATTTTATTATGTGTATATTGTGTATATTCAGTCAATGAATAACCTAATAAAAGTAGATTTTTAAAAGAGTGTCTGTACTGATAGAAAAAATGACTTGATTCAAACAAATATTAGAACTATCAAATAACTAATTTACAGCAGAATTTTCGAATGTGTATTACTTTAAGGGTTACATATTCTCTCGATGCTGAAAAATTATTGATTTTTGGGAATATTTTGAAAAGGATAATAATAAATAAATTTAACATTTACAAAAAGAATATTTTATTGATTATTAACGTGTAAAAGAATATATTTGTTTAACTGTTATGTCTTATTTAAAGTGACTTTTATTGAGGCTGCTCTTAGGTCCACCCTTCCAGCATTAGCGATATAAAATTCTAAAAATAAATGTAAATAAGAAAAATAATTACAAGCCTCTAAAATGATTGTCATATTAAGGTCTAACAGGCTGGATTTCAAAATTTTGTAAAAATCGAAAAATTATAAAATTTAACTAGAAAACTTTGATCGAAAACTTTTATCGAAAATTTTTGATATTTAAATGTTAATAAAAATTGTTAACAAAAAATTTTTTTAAATGTTCTGTACGTCATAGAGAATGCATTTTATACATTTAAAAACTTGTTTTATCAAAAAAGATTGAAAATTATTAAATTATTAGTTACCGCGATAGATAAAATTTTTAAAAAACATAATTTCGGAAAAAAAAGCTTTTAAAGTTTGACGACGAAATTTCACGTAAATAATAACGTTTTTGGTAACTTTTTACTTTTTTCCTATATCCTAGATATATTTTATTTAGAATAATGTTTTACGTTTAAAAAAAAATTAACTAAGGGATTTCATACTTTCAAAAATAATTTTTGAAAGTATGAAATCCCTTAAGTTATTTTATTTTCCTTCGGAGAAATTTGGTAATAATTTATACGCAAATAAACGATGAAAATTGTAGCTTGATGTTTCAAATAACTAATACTACAATGATTAACTTTTTACCAATAATAAAAAAAAAAATTATTAGAAACCTTTTTACAACATGTCGTAAAAGATACAATTAATTCGATGAGGGATGTAATTTTTGATACTCAATTACAAATCCGTGGTAAATTTCTCTTTCAAGAAAAATAATGATAATGATAATTATAAATTAGTTTTGTAATTCAAACAATTAAACAAGTAATATACAAGACCTAAATAAGACTAGGAATTCAATATGAAAAAGTAGAAATAAGAAATACAACTAATATGCATATCATCGGGATAAGATTCATACGAATGTACATATACGTTCGTACTACTCAAAAGGTTAACGCAGCTACTGGTCACCTGAATCGTACTGTAGATCTTCTAAATTGTATCGTCTTTAATGATATTAAAATTATGAGGAAATAATTTAAAATAAATAAAAATATAGGAAATTATTAAAACTATAATACTTATTTCCTTAATAATTATGATAATTATTAATAATCAAAAAGAAGGATTAGAATTCAATAGTTAATAGATAGCAATAATGAAAAAATAAGAAGTCGAGAAATAGAACTGACATTAAACGTCAATTGTATTTGACTTTTTAAAGTATTGTTAGCACACACAAAACAAAAGTTAATTTGTTCAATTTTTGTTTATACTATTCATTTCTCATTTATTTTATATTTATGTGACACTAAAATATTGTTTATATTAAATAAAAATATAAAATATTGATGAGATACGTTTTAGATAACGAGATACACATAGATGAGGTACACATTCAGAAACTCTCCCCTAGTAAGTAATCTTGACATAAATAAGTTATTTGAATAGTTCTAATAATATATTTATTTAAATTGCGTAATCTTTTCTGTTAGTATAAAATCATTATCAATACAAATACAACAAAAAAACATATAAAAATTCATGAAAAGAATATCTAAGGAGTCTTATCAAGATATCTTCGTTTGATTGTTCATTAGTCGCCCAGTTATCATCTGAAATAGCTTGATGAACATGATAAGGGTGCTTTTAATGAGAGAAATATTCACAAAAACAAATTCCCTTTCCTTATCGCACGTCGCCATCCACCCATACGGACGTTACGATGCCGACGATGATAACGATTAAAATGTCTTATACAATGTAATTCCATCTTCACTTTCCATCTTCACAGTCCTCCCCAGTCGTTTGTTTATTACTCAAAGTGATAAGAATCGATAGACAAAGTTAAGGTACGAGTTTATAGTTTCCTTTTATATTACAATCGCGATGCCTGGCCCAATGATATCAAAGAAAACGACACTCCTGTGAAATGCCGCAACATTATGAGATTTCTCATCTAACGAAATAAACACGCTCTTGTCGCTCACATTTCGCTTTGGACGACTTTTTGATTTTCATTTCAACCCGCACGATAATGGATATCAACATTGAAGTGCAACAGCGCGCTTTCAGTGGCTAAACGAGATGCGTTATGGGAAATTTATTGGGTCGTGGAGTTCTTAAACCGGCCGAGCTTATGCTGCAAATTTTATTAATCGCTTCGCGTTTGGTCGTAACTGAATCCGAAAGTATTTTAAAATTCTGTTCCGCATAATTTGATTTTTATATCTGTTTAATGTTACCTGCGTAATTAATACTGATTACATACTAAATATTATAATATGTCGTCATTGTACATCAATATCTTCCGTGTCTTATTAAAGATATCTTCCGTATCTACGGAAAGATCAGTGAACAGTGATGCTGAAGTGTCTAAAAATTTAACTGGTTACAATTCTGAAAATAATTTTGTTGAGCCATCAAAATAATTATGCAGAACACTAAATTGGTTACTAGAAACATTCTGCGACGTTACTCATTATACATGAGCATTATTCTACATAATTATTTTGATGGAACAACAAAATTGTTTTTAAATTTGTATCTGGCTAAATTTTCAGATTCTGGACAAAGTCGTTCTTTTTATGTACAAAAGAATTACATTTAAATAAATTTAAATTAAAATGGTCTTAAGTAAAGCTGAAGTTCCAATAATTATTTTATCCGTGAAAGGGTAGAACGTGGCGCAGAGACGGAGGTGAGCAAAGTACGGCTTTTGCGTGAAAATCAATAATCCTGCGGCAATGGTCTCTCTTGCTACTTATGAGCTATGTAAAATGCTTTTTTCTATTTATATTTGCTTTCTTATAATAGTGTACAAACCATATAATTACTAATTGCTGTATTATAAGAACAAACAAGCATTTCGATCAAATAAATCCTAATCAAACATAATTATAATTTAACAATTAATTAATAATATTATATTTTTCTGTATATTATACTATTAATATTATATTAATTAATCCAACATATGTGAATATAATGAATATAATATAAATATATATTATCTGATTTTAATTCTATAAAAATTAAGTTTAACGCTAAGTATTCTCTACATATATTGTATAATTTTATTTTATAAGCATACATTTTTTTCATATATTTTAGAAATTTTTAACATGTAAACAGAATATTTATAAGTAGTTCTTTAAGATAAACAATTATTCAGAAATAAAAAGAGAACTAAAATATTATTGAACAGTGGAGAATTGTGAAAACATTGCGTTACATTGGCGGCACCTGGCGTGGGGTAGAGAAACTTCTCACCATACGCACCCTTCTATGCTGTGCTTTCAAGCTTCTCCATAGGACTGGTCGATCAAACAGGATTCGATTGGCAAAATCCTCCCTTACTCCTATACCCCGTAGTTTTCGTGAAAATCTAAGGTATACCCTCAGAGATAAATAGTTCTCTCAAATGTCGCCAGGGTGGCGTTAGAAAAAGACCATCTATAAAATGTATTTTGTTTAGCTCTTTACTGTCTTAACACATTACCGTAAACAAATTTTAATAAGAAATACATTTATAAAACGTATAATATATAAAAAATTTGCTCTTCGTTTTGCGATTATCCACAAAGCACAAACATAATCGGATGACGATAATGATATCATTGATATCATTGACGATGTGACATGTACACTTTTACATTGTATATTAAGTTGTATATTCGTATATAAAATTGATTTAACAAAAATTTTAAAGTTTATATATTTTTAAAAATTGTTATTATCTTCAGTATCCAACTTTTTTCGATCAGTTCGATTGAATATACGTCGAAAATAACATGTTTCTCGCTTTTTGATATTTTTTTATAGTTCCAGTGTTGAAACAATGTTTGTAAACAATTTACACATATATGTTTCGACACATATATTTTGAAACTTTTATGGCTTTAGTATAAATGTTAATGTATTTGCTAAAATAAAGATTAAAAATCGCTTTGACACATGTTTTATTTATATCTTCTTATTTAATATTTATCAAGAAGTTGAAATAAAATTGATTATCGACTGTAACATATACGCGTTCACATAAGTATGCTTATTGTTGATAATAAATGCCAAAAAGCTATAAACGTCTTTCAGTCCTCGCAACTCGTGTGAGTTATAATATTTAATTTCGCACCGTTAAAAAATTTCTGCTACATTCAAACCACTACTAATGTTATAGAACATTGTTTTAAATAATTAATAAATATTATATTTGTTAATTTAATTTTAAAAAAGACTGAAAATTTGAAAACTGATTAATGTATATGAGACTTACAAAATACCTATTATTAATATTTTTATTTATAAAATATACAGTTTGATTATAGCGGATCAGCATGTGACATCTTTCGCCGTATCGAAAACACGTGGTGGCAGTGTCCTTCAGACATCCAACGGTGCAAACCGCCCCGCGGTAGCTGTCCGTCGACTGACACATTCATAAAACTTTAACTGCTTAATAAAAGCGTTATACGAGCCACTGCCTCGTGTAAAAAGTCAATGGCGAAAGCCGAATCGCCGTTCATAGCGCGTCGAGGCGCCGGCGTTCAAAGCGGCCGAACGATTTCTTTGTTTTTGAGCAGGACAAAAGAACCTACATTCTTTAAATTTCGATTTTAATTTTGGCATCAGTAAATGCTTCGAGAGGTCTACAACAGTCTACAATACGTTTCGACCGCGTATAAAAATATACTTTTGTTCTAAAAATACATTTTACAAAAATTAGGAAATTACGAGATTTAAAAAATCGATTATTACACAACATTAATATACATATTGTTAATGTTTGAAAAATTTGTCTTATTTGTTTCGTTTGTATGTATTTTATTCGTTTAATTTCGATGTGTAAGATATAAATACAATTTATATTATCCGTATGAAAATTGAAAAAATTTGCCTTGTTAAAAAACTGAGTTCGTGAATACTAGTAAAACGGTCTTTCAGGGTGACATAAAGTAAAGTGCATAGGCGCTGCTCAGATCTATAGAAGGGTTGCGTGGTTGGCCTTGGAGGGTCGTTTGCACCGTTCTTGACCGTACCGCACGGAGTGGCCACTGTAGAGAGCGCGTTCCTTCGAAGAATGCATGAATCTCTGTAGGTGCATTATGCTTATTGCAGACGTTGCGCACATGAATTTGATTATAAGTACAATAAATAATTTTTTCTATTGTCATACATGTCATACAAATATTAGGGATATTCAAAACTATTATGTTAAATTTTTTGAAAGAAGTTTCTAAACATTTTCAAACGTTTTATCTAAATAAAAGTTTTTTATTCTATTTCCTTGACCTTGTGTTCCTTTTTCCCAATATTTGCATTTATACACGTGTGTAAAAGAAATCGATATATGTATTAATGCAAATGTACATTTTGACGAAGAAGTTTGGTGTGAATGTAGCATAGAATATACAGTCTCGTCTCAGTTACATCCTGCCTCCTCCTATGTTTCAATTCCAAGTTGAATGCAAACTGCTATTATTGCGACGTGATAAGAATCCTTACGGAAATCCTAGATATTATGTGAGTATTCGTATTGACGGCATGTGAGTAGAAAGAAATATGGTAAAGAACAACATAGAATATAAAATATCGAATGCACCAAATGTAGAAAAGGTAGTATAGCATTTGCATTTAATAATAATAGTAACAACTTTATTGAGTGCATTGATTTACAAACAATATTAACATTTCAAAAGAAAAGAAAAGAAATTTATCGAAATACCAAGTGTATGCAATAGGCAGGGCAGTAGCTAAAAAATCTGATTTGAGGCCATCTTGACATTATAAATGTATAATGATTACCAAAACCAAAAGTAAATTAACGAAAGAGACGCAATGAACAATTAAGAAGATAATAGAAGAATTCGAGCGGAATCAGAGTAGAAGGTAATATAATTTTGTACAAAGTAAACATATGGCATAAGTTAAAACAAATAAGATATCAGATAATTACATCAATTAAAAGCAAGTAGAGTACAATAATTTGCATGAATTACACATGTATGAGTCGGAGTAGATAATAAATATTATGAGAATAGACATGATAAGAATAAACATTAGAAGAATGAAGTAGGTAAACATGAAGCAGGTAACTCATAATGAGCAGCAATGTATCAAGTCAAACCAAAACGTAGAGAACGGAAATATAGAGTGCATACCTGTGGGAAAAGTATTGAAAAATTTTTCAGTCATTTTTTTGGTAACAATAAATATTTAATTAAATTTCTTAGAAGTATTTTATAATTTATAATTAAATCCTTGTCTTATAAACATTTTTAATGTAAAACGTAGACAGATTACGAACTTTTATCCTTTATAATATAAATGGTAGAAGCATAATAAGAAAAGTGTAATTAAAATTTTGTAAACTATATTATATCGCCACAATAATACAATTTATTTTAAGCGAAACGTAAGATAACTTATCTCGTGTAAAAATGATCACAAACGACGTTTAACAATGTGCTTTCGGTGAGACTTAATGTGGCAGAGTTATAGCCGCTCGATAAGGTTGAGAACCCCCATCGGATTTACGATGTCGGTCGGCGGATGATCGCTTGCGATTGCACGGCCTTGTGTCGTAAAGCGACGATGACGTAGGCTTACTACGTGCGTGCACGCATATGGCTTTTCTGACATCGACCAGGGCATGTATAACAAAGTATAGGATCATCCGACCTGCTAGTGACTTTGCAAAGATCCTGCTCTCATGTTATTGTATTTAAACCAATTATTTCTTCCAAATCAATAATTATTTCTTTTAAGTTTTAAATTCTAAATGTCAAGTATTAATTAAAATTATGCAAATTTTCTGAAACACAAGTATAACTTATTATATTGTATATATAAATTCTTAAAATAAAAAGTTTATTCCTTAACATCGTCCTTCAATGAAGAGAGGAAGTATAAGAGAGTAGAGTACAAAAGACAGAATTATATGAATCCACATTCTTTTGAAATATTTTTAACTAAAATCAAGTATGAACATATTTGCTTTATTACTTTAAACACACAATAAGTGCATAAGAAAATTTGCTTTAAAAATTTGTTAATATACTATATGCGCCAAAAAATGCAGTTCTCTTTTAACCATTGTTATGTTTGCTGAGTTTGACATAGTAACGCCATCTGTTGCATAATGGAAACCAAATCGAATAAATATTTTGCAGAACGACTAAATATTTGTATTTTAATCGAATTTGATCTCGTCCGACTACTTTTTTTAGTACTGTATTTTAAATGCGCGCATGAAATAAAATGTATGAAAATGAAAAACATTTATATTTTTAGAAAAACGTAATTCGCACGTGGCATCATCAAAGAATATTGTTGTCTTCAATTATTAGCATAATTAAGCTCGATAAATTGCGCAAAAAAAATTACATGTCAACACGGTACGGACTTGTTGTAAAGAAAACTTAGACTTTATCAGCCCGTCGCACCATGCGCTTCTCTTATGTTTGCAAACGCGAGATTGTAGTAAAATTTAGCCGCGACTATACTAAATTCGATAACAAACAACGGCACAAGAAAATAAGTTCTCCGCCGAAGTACGTACGATAGAATCCCATTCGGATAACGTGGACGGCGTACACAGGCCAGAAGTATTTAGTACGAGCGTATAATATCGTGAAAACGAAAACCGAAGGCTCATGGCAGGCAGTCTTGCAGCATTCGAATGATAATTGCGCCTGGATTTCTTATCTACCTCCTTTACTTTTCGGTTCCCGACTTAAGTGTACCAAAGAGAGAAAGGGAAATTATTTAATTTGTGTGTAGTATACAAATTAAGATAATGATGGTAAAATTATTCGGAAACTGTCGCTAACCAAATTCATTTTATATTTTGCTTCGTGATAAAACGACTAATCTTACTCACTTCTATTACACAATTTTTGTTTGTCTCCTAGATACTATACAAATATAGTAATCAATTTGCACAATAATTTTCACCATGATAAGCTGATCAAAACACTTGATGCAGCATAGAATACTAAAATTTTAAAACAAACTTCTTTTATATATTTTTAAAATTTATTTTTAAGTTCTTATTTTTGTTTTAAATAACAAAAATCTTGAAATATTTTACTGACATTGAAATCACTATTCTTAGACAATCGAAAAATATCTTTGCTAAATATCGATTCATCTAACTCACAAGAAAAGTGATTTAAGTAGTAATAATTATAATTTTGTTGTGAGATAACGCAAGAGACACGATTTCGTGCTCACGATTTCGGTTCGTTGACCACCACATTATTAGTCATGACGTCGCCATTACACTTCGGATATAGTGGAGATAAAAATACCGCGGCGACTGTGGCCGCTAAGCCATTCGTAACGCAAGGTTTTATGTGTATCTTGCACCGTTGGGAGTTATGTCGCGGCACATTCTATCGGTTACAAGAATCGAGAGCCATTTTTATCACGAAAGAGATTCGTATTTTTATATCCTACTACAGTAAAAAATTTATATTTATATTTGATGACTAATAACAAATAAATTTATTAATTCGCTATTATTCTGTATCCCTAATGATGAAAAACGGTCTCAGCTTTTTGATGCGTGTTAACGTGTCGATCGGAATTGGATATGATTAAAGGAAAAAAAAGTTTCAAAGTCGCCGCGTTTGATCGAACGGAATAAGACACAATCAAATGATAGAAAACAGCTGTCACCTCGAGCTCTAGCGAAGCCTTGAAAAAATCTTTCGACGTAAACCACGGCGAACTCCTTAATCTCTGCTTCTCGATAAAGTGACCGTGAGGCGAGACACCGTTTCTCGCGCGAATGAAAAACAAGAATCATGGATGGCAACGGCAAACGAAGCAGAAGGGTAGGAGTCGAAAAAGGGACAGCGATAAGTAAGAGTGCAGTTCGGAAAGGGATATAAAAGGGAAATATATGATAATGCGCCCTGTGGGGTGGCTGGGGCTGCCCGTCTCTGCGGAGGGTTGGGAAAGGAAGATAGGGGTTCGAGATCGCTGGGGGTTGGGCGTGGTGCCTATCGCTACCCCCCTAACCTTCCCACCTCCTCTCTTGCTCGTTCTTCCATCTCGTCCCCTCCGACCTCCTCGCCACTTGATTTCCGCCGACCAACCGCTCGCACCCACGGTGGTCGATACCTTGGGGCCGCGTGCCCGACAAGCGTCGCG
>QKQZ01038680.1:0-14501 GCA_003595255.1 Solenopsis fugax
GCCGCCGCCGCCGCCACCGACGCAAACCCCCCTCGAAGCATCCCCTGAAACTAACCCCTACTCGCGCTTTTCGACCAAGCGCCCCTCCATATTGATCAGTACGCGCGGTCTGCAGGCCGCAGCATCCAACGATGGGTACGCGCGCTGCTACACGTTGTCAACATGCTTAGCAGACCGAAATCCCACGATGCGGGATAGTGACGGGCCCCGGCCACGAAAGCGGCCGCATGCGTCCGCAGTCTCGACACCGCCGGGACACGAGAAAGCAATAAGACTGATATGCATTAAGATACACGTCCTGTGTGGTCACAAAAAAGATCTATCTGATGGCAGATGATATCCGAACAACTCATTTTTGTATAAATGTGGAGTTAGATTGTAGAAAAATTGATTTAATTGTGTACTTTGTCCCTATGTCAATTTCCATACGATCTATTTATAAAATTTAAATGTATCAAATGCAATAAAGCATTTTAAACAGATTTTGTTAAATTATATTAAATCGATATACATGCCTCGATAATATATTGAATATAAAAAAAAACCGAAATGTTGAAAAAGTTGTAACAAATTCATCGTTAATTCAACATTAAAATTACATTCGGGTATTCAATAAAACATTATATATTTCGATATAATTAATATTTCATGGAAAATCCTGATTATGCGGACTTACATTAACAGCAAGTTCACGCGAACTGTGATGAACGCGTCGCGCTCGCTGCAACGACGAAGAACAAATGCTCGTATTCCAAAAATCCCTTATCCCCTCTTTAATTACCATGACACAGGTGCAAGCCGGTGCCATTTATTAATCGATTAAAACCACGTGCGTTCGCGTAACCCCGGCACGAAACTTCCAGAGGCTTTCACCGAAGGATTCTCATCATTTGCAGAATGTAATATTCATGAAATAGCTAAACTCGCCAAACCGAAAGAATAGATTGGCATCTTTAGAAAATGTTTTCTTAAAATAAAAATCACATATTCTTAAAAATACAGAATTCATTGATGTTCATTTCTCTATGTCCGTAATTAGTCACAGAGTGACAAATAATAACGCAAAGGAGCAAACTGTACGTATAATTAAACGTACATTATACTTGTACAAATATATATTTATACAATGTCAAGAAATTCTCGATTTAAAATCTTATAAAGCAAGCATAAAAAGGGATGGACAAGAATAACAAATAATTCTTTAAAAAGAAATGTGCAGTCGCTGGAGCATTGTTAGATCATGATAAGGAATTAGTTTGGGCTTTTCGTGTCAGGCAATCATTGCAGGTAATGATGTGATCAGAAACCAATGCGGGCTTTTCGTGTCAAACAATCATTACGCGCGCTGTTCTGAGCTGTGCGCTGCGGTTGTGAGTTGCTTTGATTTATGTTTCGCAAATTATTAAAAAAAATAACGGAGTTAAATCAGTAATGTATGATTTCTTATATACAATAGCGATACAATCACTTGTAGTGGTTGTAAGCGAGATTTTAATCATCCTATAAATTATTATTATTATTATTAATATTAGAATATTTCAACATTTCAACTTTCGAATTTATTGTTAAAAAAAAGTTATTTAATGTTAAAAAAATAATTAATTTTTTTTAACATTTTTTTATTTCAGTTATTTCTATTATTTTATAATACTTTATATAATTTTCTTATAAACATATGCTACAAATTAAGGATGTATCAGACATACAGTTTTTGCAAAGTAATAAAATTTGGAAATATGTTATATTAACACTTCAAATAAACTATATACATATAAAAGTTGAGTGAATAAAATATATTTTTATTTAATAATAATTTTGTTTAAACTTTATTTACTTTATTTGTTATCGAACAATAAATTATTTTTTACAATATTAAAAAAATCTAAATTTTTGTGTAAGTACTTTAAGTATTCAAGATGATTTATACAAAGTTTTATTGTGATTGTCTGTTTAGTTATTTTGTAAATTAATACGTTTTATTTATTTTACAGAACTGATCTCTGCATTGCAATGAAACTTTACATAAACCATCTGCAATATTTAAAGTATTTAAATAAAACAATTTTAATTTTTTTATTTATTTTATTATTTCAGTATTAATTATATTTTCATTAAAACACATGTGTGTACATCTACTTCTTATTGAAATAATTTTTTATCTAGACAGAAAATCGCCATCAAATTTTTTCTACTACTTTCAAATGCAATATAAAACAGTCTGCAATTTTTTCATAATTTTCTTAATGTTTTGAGAAATGTCCAATACATCCGTTAAGGGGATTGCAAATTTGATTACTTTTACGTTAAACAGAATATCGCTTCTACGTTGAAGTCGCTTATCGAAAGCGCGAAAATACTTCTTTCTCACGCGTTGACACAGAAGTTTCTGCAAGGTGCACTAAGGGCATTCCGCTTAGAGAGGTTGACAGGCACTATTGCGGAGAGTTCCGCACTCTCGCGCCCAAAGGCTGAGCGTGAAACTTCCTGCCGGGTGTGATTGCCGCGGCAAAAAGCTGCCCGGGGCTTTACAGCCTTCATTTCCCGACTTAATACGTTTCTTCGCTAAGGTAGCAGTGAAATGGAATGAAAAAAGGGAGGGAAAGAAATGAAGCCGAACCCACTCATCGGCCCATCGCTTCTGGAACCCGGTGACCTTCTGTCAAATACACACTCCTCAATGCAATTGCGTCTCGGTACCATTACGTTGTAGAAGGGACGGAAAGTTTCACTTTCGGCTCCGAAAGTGCGCGCAACTTAAGGTCGCACATTTTCAACGTTCACGAGTCGCTACCAGAGAACATGTACCTCTTCGAGCGCGAAGAGGTACTTTCGTTCGTCGCTTTTTGTCATAATGGGCTGCGCTTTTAAATGAGATAAAAGAAAAAAGTCGGAGCAACGGATTGCTGTTTTTTTCACGATAATAAAATGAATCTTTCCTGCTGATACGTAGTATAGCAAAATACACAAATGTACGTGTAAAACTTTAAATAATTAATCTTTAATTACGGTAATGTATTTTTTTAAGTATGGGAATAGATAATCGTTTTGTTATTACAACAACAGCGGATAATAAGAGCAAAATTAGTTCCTAATCTGCTAAATTGGGTGAATTATAAAGCCATTTGTTTACAGCGAGCAAACTTCCAACATTGTAGTTACTCGGATTCAACTATAGTTTAAAGTTAATAGCTTGCTGAAAATAACACCGAATTTATGAGATTCATCAAAACCGAGATATTCCCGACATAGACATAAACGTAATTAAGATATTTGTACGGAAAGAACGTTTTTATGCTGAAGCATTAAAAAATTTAACTAGACAGATCTAAAAATTTTGTTGAACCATCAAAGTAATTATGCAAAACACTCAAGTTAATTACTAGAATGTCAAAACTTTCTGCAGCATTATCATCACGCTCGAGTGTTCTTTCAATAAAATTATTTTCAGATCTATATTATTAAGTTTTTACATACTTTGGTAAAAGCGTTCCTTTCGTGTATGCACTCTTAATACCGATTGTTGTTACGTTTATACGAAAACCGAATATGAAAATAGAAAAGTGCTGTCACACAGTAATTCGTTAATACGAACAAACAAATATCTTTTAATGTTTTTAGTTTCATGTCTGATGGACGGTATTTCTCTTACGCAAAACTGCACAAATGATCCGCATAATGAACTAATTATTGCGGGACTCAGCGAGCGAGCGAATCGAGCAGTCGAACGTGTAGTTGAATTTAAATGAGGTCACGCGAAAACGCGTCGGGTTTCACCCGCGTTATTAACAGGCGGACCATCGGATAGGGTGCCTATTTAACAATAGACAATTAATTAATACACTCGCCTATTAGATCCTAGTGAATAAACACGACGAAATTGTCCCGGTTTTGAAAACAGTTCGCGCTGACTAAACGCACGGTGCTATCTTTCACACTGTTTTCGAAATTGAAATGATAAAGCTTGCGATAATAATGGGTTTGTTTGCTCGCGAAATAGCACGGCGCATAACGCTTACGATAAAAAAAAATCGCGACAAAATGTTGCTGAGATTAATGCGCGCGTCCACGCGACGCACGTGACATACTCGTTAGCCATAAATATGCCACCCAATACAAATGACAACAAATCCATGCATTAAAATTTTATCAATATACCGATCGCTACGCTCTTTCAACACATTCGAATATGCACGTCCAATGTGCAGCATACGTTCGAAAGAACAATTGTACACACGATTGTACGCCCACGTGCACGCATGTGTTCTTACATAAATTAATTGAATATACATATTGTTGCGGTCATAGTTTTGCTATCCCCCCGTGATCGTTTTCTTTAATTTATCGATCTAGATGCAAAATAACGGGGGGACAGTAAAACTATGACCGCAACAATATTATAAGTACACAGGAAAAAAAATTAATATTAAATCAACAATTCATTGTTTCATATATAAGCAAGAATATAAAATCTCTTTGGAAATATTATAATCTCAAAGAGACATAATTTGATAAGAAATTTTGTTTTTTTATGTAAGCAAATTAGGTCTGATCAAGATTATGAAATTCTTAAAAGAAGATTTTATATTCTTGCTTATATATGAAACAATGAATTTTTGATTTGATATTAATTTTTTTTTCTGTATAATAACAAGTAAATGATAGGTATATACTGAGAAAAATCGTTTGACAGTATAGTGATCAAATGAATTTTATAGTTACTGATACCAAAAACTTTGTTACATTTAACAAAAAAACCAAAAACTTTTTGTAATTTGTTGTATGAAAATAATTAATTGGTTAAGACTACAAATTGTTTGGTCAAAACAACTATATATTTAGTAACTATCACTATAAAATTCATTTGATCACTAATCAACCAAACTTTGGTTGATTTTACAAAACATTTCTCTCAATGTAATACTCACTCCCCGCCGCCTCCGCCGTCGCCCGACACCACCCTGGCCAGCTCCTCCTCTCGGATTCCTAGGTGGCTGCTTCTCCATGGCACACATACACTCACACACATACGCGCGCGCGCGAGAACGCGATTTCACGAGCGAGCGAGCGAGCGCGCGCGCGCTAATTACCGAAACACCACGAGGACTAATTGCGCGGACCGATATTTCTCGATTAAACGTGTCGCGATTCAGGACCGCCCGCTCTCGCCGCGTCTCCGTGTTTCGTTGGCCATCGTCGAAAATTTCGATGGCCAACACAGCGTGTGCACTCCGGCCGATTTACCGCGCGCGGCACTTGTTAGGGTTAGGAATGCCGAATCGAGGAATGCCGGTCGACCCTCGCTTTTCGTGCATGCGCTATCTAGCGCGAACGCGCGTCTCTATGGATTACTCCAATCAAATGCGTGTTTTGTTCAAGCGCGCCCGTTCAGCCGTGTAAACAGACCAGAGATTGAGATGCCTTTTTGCGCGCGCTGAACGCGCGGCAACGAGTGCATGGAAAGCAGGGTTAACTGCACGACGCGACGTGACGCGACGTGACGATTCGTCCGGAAATGCAGAGAGGCGGTGGAGAGGATACAGGATTCAGTACGCAGCACAATAATAGAACAATTTTCGATCGCGCGAATTCCGCGAAACGCACGTTTTGCTAACGAAAGATCGATCGCGATTGCTGTTAGTCGAGTACGCGACTCGCGGCACGCTCCGCGTCCCGTACTTTTCAACGATCTGAAGTTGGCGGACGAACTGCTGGCAGTGCAATGCTAGCGCTTCAATCGGCGGAAAGTTTAAATCGTTCAATGCGATGTATCTTACGTATAAATTATTACTTTTAATTTTTAGTAAAATAATTAAAAATAATTAATAATCCGTTATATCGGACTGACGAAATTAAAATACGAGACTAGGAGGCCTGTGTCAGTCATAGCGGTTCTTAGTGCTGAATAATAATTTTTTAATTTTAAAATTTTTTACAAATTAGTTTAAAAATAATTATATACATATAACAAATTTTTCATTTTTTAACGATCTCGAATATAAAAAGTATACATATGTGAATCTCAATTTACAATATTATCACAATAAATATTGAATACTAAGTTGTAATTCTAGAATATAAACGTGGTTTCCATTAATGGTTGAATGTAAACCCATTGAACGGATAAACATGGATCCCCTTTAGGCGTTTAATCCTTTGAGTCTTCCTATAACTAACGAAGAACATCTTCATCGCTATCCAGTTCCAGTATGCTATCGATCTGACTATGAAACCATATTGGTCAACGTGTTGGTTAGGTGCACTAATTTGCACCTCAAAGGACCAAACTAGTTGATATGAGTAACAGTAATTTCATTGTCTTCTGTTACCACTAACGGCTGTATGTGTTTCTTTCACCAAACAAATAGTTACGTATTGTATTGTCACGCCTGCACTAAAACTTTGAATTTAATTTGAATTTTATTCCTCTACATTTTCAGCAATTTTCATTTTCAGTTTTCAAGCTTTGCATGAATAAATACCTGAATAATTGTTTCTTGTATTAATATTTGTATTCCAAAATAACGCACTTAATTATCAGACATAAAAACATTCAATATTTAAAAAACCAATAAAATAGGTACTTTGAAGGATATATTTTTTATAAAACTATTAAAAGACGAATTCTATTATTAACTTACTGTGCATTATTAATATTGTTGTTATTTCTGTTTCATTTTCTCGAGCGTAAGAAATGTAAAAATTGTGAGGTAAAATTATTTCACGAACTTTTAGAGAGAAACAGAAACTGTCTCACGAAAAGATAGGAGAAAATAGGAAGAGACGGTTGATCACGCGATGCGCTGACATGCACGTTTAAAAATTCCACACGATCATAATTCCGCGGATTTAAATTTTCCGGTTATAATTACAAAATGCCTCGCATACCATACGCGTTTCTACGTAATTATTTCCTGTAAAACCATACAAAATGATTACAAGAATTATATGTTCAAAATTATCCGAAAACGTTATCCTTGCTTTATGCACAATTAATTGAGTTGCTCAATGAACAATGATAAACGTGCTTGTTAATCTTTTTAGAAATCATTGCTTTTATAAATCCAGGATTTGTAGTCTTGGACTTGAAATTGAAACATGTCAGTATTCATGTCTATTCCTAATTTTATAACTGTTTTCTCGTAACACGCGATACTTGTTCTCTGAGATACTCTGAGATATAATTAAAAGTTTACGGAGAAAATAGCTATGAAGTGAAAAGTAGGAACGATAATAAGCATAAACATCGACATTTCAATTTAAATTTCAAGCTACAAATCTTGGACAGCACTGCAATAAATAAATACCAATTATATAAATAACAATGTAAAGTAATAGAAAATTACCAAGAATGTCCGCAGTCTTTTTTTCGCGCATACAATAATATTCCAAGGGTTAATTTCAGCAGAGGCACATCTGTAGCCTGTTCCAGTTTCGGGGACCAGCGTCACCACCTCGTTTGCAAGTAAAAGAGGATGTCGTGTTCGGTTTTGCCGGCGGTCGTTTGCGCTTCGCTCACCGTTACAAAGACTTTTCGCATCTCGGTAGATCGAGTATACAAGTATATCTCGGGGATTCTGCCGTGGGTCGGATAACCAGCCCGCGTGAATTCTTCATCCTGACCAGAAAAGAGGAGCGAGTGTAGAACGCGAGGAAAGCCGGAAATGAGATTTCTTGTCGGCTGCGTTAGAATCGAAGCGACCTATTTCGGCGTGGAGAGCATGACGTTAATTCAACAGTCCAACGGTGATGTAAAAGGAGCCAAAATACGAAATGAGAAAATTGATCGCGGCCTTTTCTTCAAGTAATTGATTGAGATACATAAATTAATATTAAAAATAAAGTGTTTTGGTCACAGCATTGTAGGTAACAATTATACAATTGCAATACACAGCAAATATTGTACCGCACGAATGTCTGCGCTTAATGGCTCGACCTAAATATTCTTATTTATATTTTTCTCTCAACGAGCCATTTTTATCTGATTCAAAAAATGATAACATCTGTCGTTCTGAGTGTCCTAGAAACGTAAAGGTAATGCTAGTTGTGCTAGTGTTTTAATTCAACAAACCAACATAATTGCAGGAAAACTTCGCAATAGCGAGATGCGAGCGAGACAAAAATGGTGAATAATAATACTTTAACAAACGTCGAACTGTCACGAAATAATTAAACACATTTGTTTCCGCGATAAGGTAAAAAACAAAGAATTTTTTCCTCAAAAACGTCGTCTTTGCATCGCCGAGCAGATAAAGAGATAAAAAAACTATAGAAGAGGAAGACGGTAAAAGAGAAATCTCATTTTCAAGCTCGCGCATTATGTTGACTTAATATACCGTGAAAAAGTATACAGGGTTTATAAAAGACCGCACGATATTAATAAAGCTTAAAGAATACTTACCTATCTGTAAATAAATTTATTAAATACTGTTTAATTATGTGTAACGTTACTTGGATAAGATAAAAAAAATTTTAATTAAAGTCGACATCGAGGGTAATTATTTTTAGAAGAATTTAAACAGGAATGTAACAAATTTAAAATAGATTAAAATAAAAGATTATTTTAAATTGTTAAAAAATTGTTTAAAGCTGTAACAAAAACATTTTTCTATCACTAAAGACTGCGTCCAAATTCAATTTTTTAAAAGATATCTTAGTCCATTATCTAATTAGCCTAATTTTATGCACCTCGAGTAACTTTAATAACAAGAGACTTTTAGCACTAATCTTTCTAGCAAGTCAAAGAGTCGGAGGAATAACTGCATAAAATTTGGTAGAACAGTGAAGTAAGAGCGAAGTTTTGATGAGCACACAAAGAATAATTAACAAACTGCAAATATATGATGAAGTAAACTGCGATAACGAATATTTGTAATTTGTAAAAATAAGAAAGAAAAAGAAGTGCGAAGACTGTTTTTAGTTCATTACGTTCGAAAGATCTCTCATACATTTTACATACTATGAATTACAAAACCATGTCTAAAGGATCTATAACAAACTTCAATTTAAATTATTGCAACATTGTGTCGATCCAATAAATTAATTATAGAGCAGAGAAAATTAAAATAATATCTTGAAACTTAATATTTCTCCGGTGCTACCTTCTATTGCGTTCAACTATTTAATAAGAGAATGGAGAATTCCTGGTCCCAATTTCATAAAGATTATGATAATGCATTAAATATTGAGAACAAGGAAAATAGTTTGTCTGAAACTAAAATATTTACAAAATAAGAGATTGCACTCTCATATTGCGTCCGCAAACTATCTACCTCTTTAATAATTTATCACAATCTCTGCATAAATTTTTCATAGTTTATGAGAGAGAGAGAGAGAGAGAGAGAGAGAGAGAGAGAGAGAGAGAGAGAGAGTAAGAGAATTCCTGTTAAATATTTATATTGTTGTGAAAAAAAAACTTTTTACATTTTATCACTTTAGATTGAACAATAAATTATGTATTTTCTACAACAGAATATTAAAATAAAAATAACTGCTTTTCTACTGTATTTTATATATCTTTATTTTACATGCATATATTTACCTTTTTAATATTTTTAATAATTTATAAAAAAGCATAATTCTCATGATGTGGATTTATAAATAAAAATCGTCTCATGGTATTTTCATTACGTGTAATGAAAATACCATGTCGATTCCATCTTTATTATCTTGATTATCTGGCTTCGATGAATGAAATATGAACAATTCGCCAATAATCGAACCGGATAATAGATCGATAATAAGTCCAATGGAATAACGACGGTTTCTCGTATTTTTGTCATTCTTGTACACATATTTTAAAGAAAATGTCAAGTTTCTCGAGCCGTAATTTTTCATATTCTAGATATGTCACAGCTCGTGTGCAAGAGTATGAAAATATATCTAGAGATTTGTAGACTAGACAATGTCCCAACGCGGGGCGTTGGTTTCGGGGTAATTTGAGGTCGAGAAGGTGCAACGAAAGGACAGCAAGGACCAAACTAGGTCGCCGCTCTGATAGTGCGACCTACATGCGACTCGAGCCACTCCTCGCATCCCCTCACATTTTATATCGTCGTTCCTGCATTTCTTTGTTATACAGTAATGGATAAATTGCTGGTGAATGTACGAGGAAATTTTAATTACACGCATGACGTAGTAAACATAATAACTACGAATCAAAATTCTCAACTCAAAATTTTTTGCTAAGCGAATTTTCAGGTAATTAAAATTTTTAGCGCGAGTTTCTCTTTTTAAATTGCTCGTATAATTATATAAAATATATTTGTTTCTATTTTGAAATAATCCACAAACACGCCTTACTTAAATTATGTATCACAGTTTATTCATTGTAAAAAATAAACATTTTCATATTAAAGTATTATTGTAAATTTTTAATTACGTCGTAAAAGACAAATAATCCAAATACTATTTTTTCTATATCATCTTGTTCAATAATAATTACGATGATAACATGATAACTATATTCTTTAATCGATCTTCTTAATAAATCTATTTTTTAATGAGCATTGTTTATATTTGCGCTTTCGTCAAACGCCTCGTAACGATTTAGTCGTGGGTGCAAAGCACTGGTAACTCGACCCTGTTCTTACGTCATTGCAGCCCTAGGGATGCAACCCCTCTTCTCTGCGCGCTTTTACGTCATTGCTGGCGACTAAACACCACCCTTTTTCGTGAATGAGATTTCCCCGGGAAAAAGTGGTGAACGTACGCTGACACGAAAGATAAATAGGAAAGGAAAAGAACGATCGCGCGAAAACCGCAGCCGCTAATAAATCCGGCTCGTAGAGTGGTGGCCGTTGCCTTTACGATCGCCCATTTAGCTTTTTTTTCGGTTTAGCTCGCGGTATTCAATGTCCCAATGTAATTTCTGGGCGGCACTGGCTTGTCCACCGATATCGAGAATACGTCGACGAAGCGGCCGAACGCCGGTTATTAAATTTCAATACTGCCGCGCGGTCGACTTTTTATACCGCAATTCGACACACAGCGTCGCTGAAATTTCTATATTACACGACGCTGCATTAAATTGCACGAAATACAATAACTAACATGTCTAATACGTTATAATTATAATGCGTCAAATTTTAATAAAATGTGAATAACAATCGATATTGTTAGCGAACATTATTCCTCAATTATCTATACTAAGTCGCGCGAAATGCAGCGATTGATATATGTACATCGTCATGCATCACAGCGTGCTGAAATTTTAATTAAACTGAAAGTTCAATGATATAATGAACGATGCTGGAAACAGTACACCTGGACTCATTATAATGAACTGTGGAATAAATATTTATCTTTCAATTTTATGCGTCAAATTTTAATTTTAATTAAAACCGAAACCATTAATTCTGTCTCTCTCATTTCAAAGTGTTAAAAGCATTAATTTTCGACTACTATGGCAAAATGTAATATTGAATGACTACCTTAATTATATTACAGTGTTTGAAATGTTCTAATGTTTAAATTAAAATAAAAATAGACCGTATTATAAATGAAAATATCACATACATGTTCTACGTACGTGTGTCAATAAAAGTTCTATGTGATAAATTCGTTAGCAATATCGGATGAAGGAATGAGAAAGAATATTATTTTTATAAATAAATTTGCATTTACAGAAAATCTAAAATCCCTTGGCAATAAACGAAATTTATTTAGCTTCCTAATTCGCATAATCTATCGCGTCCAAAATTAATATTTAATAACAAAAAGATTTTCACCAAATATCTCAGCTTGCCACAGATAAATTCGCGGGTAAAAGTCAGCACAAACATCTTTTATTGGAAAACTTTTCTTCATCGTGTGAGACTGACTGCCTAGTAAAACGAGCGAGGAAGTAAAGAAAGAAAGAAGACGGTAGAAAAAGGTGGATGACGGCGAATAACATGCATCTCACAATATATCGGCTTGCAATTCTGAGTACGGAGCGGCACGTTGCAATTGAGAATCTTTATGCAACGTGAAAAGCGAAATATTTCTATTTCTATTTCCCTACGGTGAACCGATACGAACGTGCCATATCATAGAACGTTTTTTTTTCTAGGCACACGCTGCCTTTAACCCTCTTGCTTTACCATCTTTGGGATCATTCCACTTTATCTCTCTCTACATATATATATATATATATATATATACACATTTTATATACATATATATAGCGCGTGCGTGTGTGTGTCTTTCTATCTTTTTCTATCAGTCTCGATCGCTGTATCCGATCGATATTTAGACCATCTTGCACGGCGTATTTCCGATACGAGTAAACGCGGAATATCGAGTGGCCGCGCGGGCGAGTAAAAGGACTACGAAAGCAGGCTACATGGGAAATTTGAGATTTAAAATATGGGATCGGCGAACGCAACATTGAATAAACCATGGTGGCGAGCGCAATGTATCGTTAAATTAACGCTGAGCCCGGGCCAGGCTCCCGCAATGGTTTTCTCCATCCGCACGGTGAGAACATCGTAAATACGCCTGAGAAAATATTGATATTCAGTGAAACAACAGAGTGTAAAGGATTTTATATTTATTTTATATCCATTTTCACTAAAATTCTATATTTTTAACGTTAAAAATATATATGTCTGAAATGCAAAATGCGCGCGAAAACGTTCTTATTATCAGTTTCCGCAATTTCTTTTTGCGAATGTAACTATTGAATCACAAAAACGTAGTTTATTTGGTCTTTGTACACGCTTATTTTTTTAAATACAAACATGCATCAATTTTTCATATTAATAATTAATTATAAATCAAATTGTCGTTGTCGATAATATGGCATTCATTACGTTTCTACCTCTTGTACAACCTTTACATCGAGATAATAGCAAACTAACAAGCATTACGTGTCAATTTCCACGCTTGAAATCCATCCCTCGATTATCCAATTAAAATTCAAGCCGAAATCTCATGGGATCTACGGGATTTTCGGATACAACATTATTTGACAATGTATAGAACGCCCCCGAATACATGATTAATGTGTCAATTAGTTTTAATCACAGGCATAATAATAAATTTCTGATACTTATCAGTCACTCACTTACCGTTCGTATCTTGATACCGATGACCAGTAACCATTATCGTGTAATGATCTTGAACGAACAATCACTATGTAGCTCTGCGAAGGTCATTACTATTAATTAAAGCTCCTGCTTTTAGTTATTATGCTAGTGTAGTTAATAGTTATTTTATTACATTTATACTGGCAGTTACTAATTGCTGCTGTTCGCAGTATCTTGAGCAGAGCATTAGGGGTCTAGTTTATCGACCAGCAACCTTGCTTCGGGTTGACTATAACAGATGAAGGTACCTCAATATGAATATCATTGTATAATCAATAATACTTACACTACATAATTTGCCATATTTTCATCATCGGTTATTTATATAGTTTTTCTGTGAGTTTTTAATTACGATATTCATATCGTTTTCATGATTTGCACCTTTGAATTAAAAATTTGGTAATAAAAGAATATAGTTTTCACCTGTTAATTTGAAAGTTAATTAACTCGATATGGTTAATAATATATATAATTAAATACATAAAAAAATAAAGACAATAAAATCCTCTAATATATAATATTCTAATATATAGTATTCTGTATCTTCAAAAACTTTACTAAATGATTGTAGGAGAAAAGCCAAAAAATAAATAGAAATACTGTATTAACTTGATATCCAAATATTTTTTTTTAATAGCTAGAAAATACGTGATCAGGAAGATGGTAAATTTATGGTAAATGGAAGATATCATGCATATCATATTAGACATGTGTTGTGGAAAATAAAGAGTAACAGACGAAGATTGACAGAATTCTTCTTATAATGTATGCATAATCTATACAAAATATTATACAAAACGTTATCGCATAACATGTAATCTATATCATACAATTCAATATTTTCAATATTCACATACTGATAGTGCAGACATATTGTTCATTCAACATGTTACACACGAGAACATGTAATTATAATACATATATCGAGATCTCACCTATATAACGTGAACGCTTCTCTCGTTTTTTAACAATGGCTAATAACAATGAACCGTTTACTTTCAAAGTAGCGTAAAACAAATTTGATAAATTTTGCTAAAATTAATATATAAATATTATTGTACATATTGCAACGATATCTGCAAGGTATATTTTTTTAATAGCACACTACATTGAAAACAAACGACTCATGTTCGATATTGCACACGTATCTGCTATATCGTTCATAAATATCCTTGTACACACGGTGTCATTAATGCCTCACCACGAAAGTTAGCTGCATTTCGGATTTTCTGTAGTGCATGTAATATATCCAATATGGAAACGAGAACGTTGCTACTTCAAATGGCTGAGTATTAATGACACCGTGTGTACAACATAAAAGTGAGATATATATACATATAAAATTGCACGCACTAAATATCACATTACGTACAGCTGTCTGTCTTTTTGCAAGGGACTAGCTTATTTCCATTTCGTGACAACGAAACCGTCAAC
>QKQZ01038696.1:0-20113 GCA_003595255.1 Solenopsis fugax
CCTAGAAGTGTGCAAAGTTTCATCAAAATCGAAGAGTGACACTTGGGTAGGTTTACTTGTAAAAAAAGAAAGTTGTTAATTTGATCAAATTTTCCAACTTGATTAAATTTCTTCAGTTCAAATATTTATGTATGTATTTAACTTGAAATGCTTGAACTTTAAGCATTCATATATTTAATTTAATACATAAATACTTGAACTGAAGAAATTTAAACAAGTTGAAAAATTTAGTTAATAACTTCTTTTCTCAGTGTGTAAAATATAATCTGAAATTATTTCCTAGGTATACTGAAAAAAGAGTTTAGTAATAATAATCAAGTTTTTGTGAAATAATTTCAATTAAATGTTTAATTAATGTAATCAAATATTTAGTAATATTTAGTAATTATGTTAATAGTAACCAAATATAATAATAGTAATCAATCGGTTACCAAACAGTTATTAAATATTGTTAAATATTTGGTTATATTAACTAAATATTTAATTGAAACTATTTCATCAAGGTTAGTAACTATCATCTAGATTTGATTATTTTTACTAGATTCTTTTTTCAGTGTAGCAAGCTGTCGTTATTTGCCATTATTTTAACGTAAAAATAACATCTTTGAAAACATTTTGACGTTAAAATGATGACGAATAACGTCAGTTTGCTATACCTGGGTTCAATCGTTAGCAGTTTAGTCATCGATTATTGAGATATTGTGATGAATGACACTCGTGTTTACAAGGCAGTGATCACCGAAAGTCACTGAAAGTTTTCGGAGTCAGTCGTAAAGATACTCCGTCGAAGGCAGAGCAGCTGAGCTCTGGCTATATTCGGAATTGTTCGATTTGGAGAGTTCCTCGGGCACTATTTAAATGAATGAATTGTTCTACACACTGTCTTCAAAAGATTTCGTGTTACTCTGAGCTCGCGAGATTAAGAATTAAATACATCAGTGACAAGAAATACTCCGTTCGACCGTGAAGCGTTTTTCAGTATCCAAGACACGCGATTAATGCGACGTGAAGGGACGGAAATAATTTTCAGATACCTCGCGAGAACATGTCCGTGGGTATTATCTGCATTTACGGATAGATTACGCTCGCAACTTACCTCGGACATGATGTAATCGGACGTCCATCGGAATACCTACCCATCGGCGGTCTCTGCCGATCGATCGGCGATCCGGTTACACCCGCGTACGATTAAGCACGCGACGCCCTTCATGGGATTACCGCGACGGCATTGCCGGCGCGTTCTTTGACGATCGATCGCGCCGATCGCCGTACGAATTCAAGGTGAACGCCGATGCGTAGGTATCTCCTCTTCCTCGATCGCTCTTCGAGGGGGGATCCGCACCTCCATATGAGGTCAGCCTCGCGTGGTTTCTTCCACCTCCTACGCTCGCTCGCCCGCTCGCGACGCAAATATGTAGGAAGGCGCGATAAAGGAATCGCGTACACTCGGGCCGGTTTAGATACCAGTCGATCGATTGACCGAGTAACCGGTAAAAAAAAAGGTATTCCGAAGGAAAAGGAGCCGCGTCCGTCCGTGTCATTCGCGATCGCTTCGCGACTATCGTCCTTCGCAAACGCGAGGAATACTTTCGAATTTTTTTTTTTGCGCGTCGATATCACGCAGTTAACGTCAGCGCATTATTTTATTTTGTTATTGTCGATTATATTGTCGAAAAATCGCTTCAATCGACCTTGAGGCATCTTGAACGATTACAGTGATCGCGTGGGTGTGTCGCGGTGGTTTCGAGGTTGCAGAGTGTTTTGCGCTCAAAGTGATGTCTCGTCATCTCGTTATGAAACGCTGTTCTTAATGTTTGCTCAATCTTCCGACATTCCCTCGTTCCTGGTTCGCCCATCCGGCGGTCTATGTTAAAATCGCGTCGTCGTCGTCGTCGTCGTCGTCGTCGACGACGAGAGGGAGAGCTTGCTTTCACGTAACAGTGGTTTCGTAAGCACGACAGCCGCAACAACAGCACGTGGTGCCAGTACCTCCTGGTCCCGCCAGACATCCGGAGCCAATCGATCATCCCGCCGTCATCTCCGCGAATCATCCCGACTGCGTATTCGCGCACGTGCCCGCGTCGCTCCACGTGTCCAGTTTTAGTAGTACGGTGCCGTTGTTGACGGGGTTTGATAAAACCAGACGCCTGTCGATTCCGTTTGTCTTCGACCGTGACCCTTTGACCTCGCGACAATAATCTTGTCCATTCAGGACACAATTACTCTATCAACATCGTTGTTCTACTTCGTTGTTCGCTTGGCTTCTCGTTACTCCTACGTTAGGTGTAGGTCAAAGGATACGACGCTCCTACTCTTGTTTACGGACTCGATGGATCGATTCCGAAGTTGGGGCATTTAAGGAGGTATTCTAGTAAATATGTCAAATTTTCATAAATGTTTGTTAGTTTTTATGTTACTTAAACTTGAAAACAAACATTTCTCAAGTCGGCTGACATGATTTCTCTAAAACTACTGAAATTATTGACTTCAATATTCACGTATATGTAAAATACTATCTGTTTAGTGTATCAATAATTTTTTAACAATATCGACTGAATTTAACGTTGTATATGAAAAAATAGTTAAAATTGACGTGTATTTTACACATAAGTAAAAGTTAAAACCTCTGAGAAATCAGCTGACTTGAAAAGTATATTTATCTTTAAATTAAGGTAACATAAAAATTAATAAACATTCAGCCATATCAAAATTTGATATTTACTAAATATGAACAAATGCACTGAGAGAAATGTTTGGCAAAATCAACCAAAGTTTGATTGAATAGTGATCAAATGGATTTTATAGTGATAGTTACTAAATATATAATTGCTTTGACCAAACAATTTGTAGCCTTAACCAAATAATTATTTTCATACAACAAATTACAAAAAGTTTTTGGTTTTTTTGTTAAATGTAACAAAGTTTTTGGTACCAGTAACTATAAAATTCATTTGATCACTATTCTACCAAACGATTTCTCTCGGTGTAGATGTGTAAAAGCGTAGAAAAATTTGTGCGGCAGTTTTCACTTCCAAACTTTTTTACATTTTATAGAATACCCCTTTAAATGTGGAGATCGATTTTTGTTTTTTAGTTCAGAAGGTCATAGTGTTTCGTAGATGGTGAGTCATCTGCAGATTGAATGCCCACACCTTGGCGTCCGAGGCGGGTAACATTTTCGACACGCGACGATCACGGTCACGATCGATCGGGGGAGAGAAGCGCAGGTTATCCGATTCGCGAAAATTAGTTCCGTGCGACTGCGTTTCTGGAGTAGGATTAAAGTGTCCAGCTAGGACGGGTCTAGCTATAAGTTCTGCTCTAATTTGAGGTTTATTTTTACCCCGCTGCCAGCGCAAGTTAGAGCACAACACAGACGCCGTGGTGGATTCAGTTCGCGTGTGATTTACAGAGAATCCGGACGGGGACGGCGGTTTTATCACTGCCGATAACGAACGGTGGATATTTTCGGAGTAACAATCTTTTCGTCTGTTTACATCCTCGAGCCGCCGTCTGTCGCTTCTGCTGTTTGTCACGTATCTCTCGCGTATCTCCTCGTCACTTCCTCTCGTTGGCAAAACCATATTTCCAGATCTAATCGTCATTGACGAAAATGCAGGATGGCTCAGAAATCACTACTGCGAGAAGCTATTCGTATATCATAAAAAACCATCTAATACTATAAACTATTATTTATTTAAATTTATTATAACAGAAGTTAGTGTTGATTCAAATATCAAGAAGACTTACGTTTTGATCATAATTTCTGTAATTTTTTTTGTATAGGTATCCTTCAGTGTGTCTTATGTATAAAAGGCACAATAAAGTCTAACAAGTTAACTTTCGCTTTTACGAATTTATTTTCCGAGCGGTGATCTCTTGGCCAGCCTGTAATAACGTTGTAACACCTCGCGTAGAGAAAGTGCCACGTGAGATTCTTGAAAACGCGAAAAAATGGCGGATGTGATGAGGCCTGTCTCGCCGATTTCACCAGTACGCCTGGCGACAATTCAACGTCACGCACGATGGGAGCAATACGTGAGTAAGTATTGAGAAATCGGCCTCTAATTAAACTCCAATTCCGACAGCGCGTGTGGCAATACGAGGCGTCTCTTATTCGCCTAAACGAGTCTTGTCTTATCAATCGTTTTCTCGATGCGCATGCCTCTTCTGATTCACCTGAATTTTTTGATAACATAAATATTTTATAAAAATTTGATTTACCTTTCGTAACGTCATAATTGTCTTCTATTCGGCAATATATGTTTCATGCGGAGAAAAAAATGTTGAATCAAGTCTACACAGAAAAAAATGAGTATCAAATCAACAATTCATTGTTTCATGTATACATTGAAAAAAAGTCTGGTTATAACTACCAAATGTATAGTGAAATAGTATCAATTAAATATTTTGTCAATAAAACAAAAAATAATTTTATTTTATTAAATGTTTAATAAATATTATCAAATCTGGTATAAGTTACTAAATATTTAGGAAAATAAAATTATTTTTGGTTACATTGACCAAATATTTAATTGATACTATTTCACTATACATTTGGTAGTTATAACCTTTTTAAGTCTTTTTTTTTCAGTGTAAGCAAGAATATAAAATCTTCTTGGAAGAATCTTAATCAGACATAATTTGCTTACGTGAAGAGAAAAATTTTCTCCATGTAAGCAAATTATGTCTGATCAAGATAAATTCTTCCAAGAAGATTTTATATTCTTGCTTATATATGAAACAATGAATTGTTGATGATATTAATTTTTTTTCTGTGTAATTGGAAATATCTTGTTAATTCAATAACAGTATTAATGAAACAAAAAGTAAAGACAATAACAAATATAGTTGAATGAATAAAATTTAGTTCAATCAACTACATATATTAATGATAGGTCGTGAATCGATGTTTAATTGAATCCAAACTACGTTTTAATTCTTATTACAGCATTTCTTTTTCAATGCAGGAGCTTTGAATCGCACGATCTCTTCTTCATGTTTACACACCTCGATGTGTAATTTTAAATCGGTCTCTTAAATAAATTTAAATTGGCCTCTTGTTCATTTCGCCAAGTTTCGCATTAGCGCCGCGCATTTGGTCGCGATTAGGCTCGCGGATAATTCAGATTGATGGGAGTTCATGCTGTGGCAATAAAGGGGAAGGCAGCTGCCTTCAATGATACAGTTAACGTTGTGAGAGTTCTCCGTCCTCTTCCTCGCGGTTTACGCAAGATACACGCGCGCGTTACGCACTCGCGGTACGCGCGATATTGATGTTCGGCTCCCGGTATGAATCAGCCGTGCAAAATAGACCTCGATAAGCTCGGCGAGGCTCCGTGCCAGTGCTGAAGTCCCATTCAGACGATTACCCAACGCCCGCTCTTTGCGGTCCCGCACGCGAGGCGCAAAAGAAAGATCGCGTTAGCGGTGCGCAAAAAACGCGAACGCATCGTGAACGCGTGCAACACGCAGGGAAGTACGCGCGAATGCGCCTGAATCTTTGCGTGCCGATCTTATCTGAATAAGTATGCGATTATTTTTGAAAATTTCACGCATCCGAAATGTGTGCTTGCGTATTATCGAGATTTCTGAAGATTTTTGATCGATCGACATTACAATAATTTGCGCGCACTTTCCACCATAAATATTTATTATTCTGACTCTTGTGTTTTTAATGATAAGGTATTTAATACTTGCGTTTAACCGCGAAATTTTTCTTGTAATAATTTTATGTCGAAGCTTGGAACGTTTAGCCTTCTTCTGCCATCTACGATGTATTTACGTCAATAAGAATACTGCATTGTTCGCTATAGCACACTGAAGTGCTTTAATCGTGGTCCACTTAGCTACTTGGAAACACCATTCGTCTTCGAATTTTCTTAAAGCTATTTTCACACGTTCAATATTTATTATTTAATTATTTTAATGCAACTGAAAATTAAAAAGTTGGTAGAACAAAATCAGTTTAAATTAATTTAAAAATTAAATCGATTATTAATTTAATTTTGTGATTACTATTCTTCATCTTAAAACTGTGTTTCAAGATTGAAAATTTATTCGTCATCAAAATATTCATCTTTAATTTTAACAACTAAGAATTAAAAAGTTGACAGAGCAGAGTCATTAAATTAATTTAAAAATTGAATTAATTAATTTTTGTCATCATTATTATTAAATTGATTACCAATTTAATTTTGTTACTATTCTTATTCAACTTAGAAGTGTGTTATGATCGAAAATTGATTCGATGTCACGTGTTCAGTATTCATCGTTAATTATTTTAAGAACTAAGAATTTAAAAATTGACACAGCAAAGTTATTTTAAATTATTTTAAATTATTTTAAAAATTAAATTGATTATCAATTTAGTTTTAAGATATTACTATATTCTTGTTCAACTTAAAATTGTTTCAATGGCGAATATTTATTCGGTATCATGCGTTTATTCATCGTTAATTATTTTAAGAACTATAAGAATTAAAAAGTTGGCAAAGAAAAGCCATTTTAAATTAATTTAAAAATTAAATTGATTATCGATTTAATTTTTTGCAATCATTATTATTAAATTGAGGATCAATTTAATTTTGTGATCAATATATTCTTGTTCAACTTAGAGCTGTGCTTTAAAATTGAAAATTTATTTGTACCATCACTAAAATCCAGTTATGACCGAATAAGGTTCATCTTTAATTAGCTGTGTCGGTCTGTTCTTATTATTGTTTAAAAATTAAAGTTTGTAAGATTCATCTACAGAGAAAAATAGAAGGTCATACCTCACATTGATCCAAATTTGTTCCTAAATACTCGAGCCTAAATCATCAAAGCTTTACTAACTCTCCGTTTCTCTTTGCTCTAAAATGTATAAATTTAAGGACTAAATCTCTAATCAAGATTCACAAGTTGAAGAGTTTCAACCAAGTTGAACACACATTTGAAATAAAATACGAAGTCGAGCTTTAAATTTTTCTGAAAGAAAGAGCAAAGTAGGACACCCTGCATTTCTTTTCGCCTAGAGCAGCTTCCTCGAATGCCTACGGCGTGTTTGCGCGCTGTGCAATCGGTTTCCCCGTAATCAAACGTCGCAGAGCAAACCAGCCGCCTCCTGGGCGTTCGGTTTCTTCTGTGAACCCACCGCAGCTTCCGTCCAACGTAAGGGACTGCCCCACTACCGTCTTAATATCTGCTTAATGTCCTTCCTCCTCCTTCCAGCCTCGCTCCTTCCTCCAGCTCTCGGTATCGCCTTCCTGCGCACTTCAATGACAATCAGTTCCGTCGACGTTCCCGTGCACGTCGCGTCGCTCACACGCGTGTATCCACCTCGCTCAGACACGTGTCGTTGTGCCCTCGGGAGTGCGTGTGGAAAAACCGGAGTAGAACCGTGTCTGGAACCTCTTTCGCGAACGGAGGCGAGAGAAGAGCCGCGCGAACGCTGCGCACATAAAGCTGCACTTTGACAAGTTGACTTCGTCATCCTCGAGAATTTTTTCGTGCCACAATCTCGGTATCGGTACTCGATCAATGACGTTTCTCGCATTTGTCTCGCGTTTATTCGTATGTCTCATTTCGCGATCTGAAGCGAGAGATGACAAGATTGTGACAATAATTCCAGGATATGTACACAATTGGCGCGCAATTCTTGATAAATTTGTAGATTAAAACGCTTGATAAACACTTTGCTTTTCTTATCAGCGTCAGTCTTCAACGCGATAGAACGTCACGGTGTCTCGGCTCGCTTTGTTTTTTTTCTCATATTTCGCTTTGCCAAACCAATTCGCCGCTATAATGCTTCTCGGTATAGCGTCTCACAGAGTTGCATACGCATTCTTTCTCAATTTACATTAGTTAAAGCTACTTCGTGCAACCGTCCACAAATTTTTAACGATTATCTCTTATATATCTGCTTTTTTTTTCTACGGTTGTTTGATACGCAGCAGGCTCAAAACCGCCGACGTTTCACTCTGCATCCGCCGGGATCCTTCAGCTTCGCGAATTTTTTATTCGTGGAATTTGTCCCCTCGTCAGTGTTTCGCGCTTTCTCCGCATTTTTGCTGGGACCAGGCTTGCCGAAGTCGGCCTGAAACTCGCGCTACGCGGGGTTCAACGTTCCTGAAATAGTGGGTGTGTCGCGATCCCGCGATGGAGACGACGCACGCACTCGAAGAGGAGAACCTGTACCAGGTGTACAATCACGAGAGAGCGACTGGCAGCCTCGTTACTCTCGGTAAACGGGCACATATTCCTTGATAATTAGTCTTAGGCTTTTAAACGACGAGAAAAGCTAATTTGGACAGAACGAACGAATTTTTTGAAAGAAGTTCTTGAGTTTCTCGAGGCCTCTGGGAAATTCTCTCGTAAACGGGAGAAAGTTCGGACAAGAGGCAAGTCTTTTTACCGTCGACACTGCGCACGAGAAATCCGCTGTAACATGGGTCGGAGAAGGATGCGAATTTGCAACAATGGGGATTCACGCAGCCTTCCTCGACCTATGTCGTAATAGACTTCTCACTCGGATATGACGGTAAAATATTTATACCTCGTTCGTTTCTTTTCCATGCGCTAAAAAAAAAGGACTGGTTATAACTACCAAATGTATAGTGAAATAGTATCAATGAAATATTTAGTCAATGTAATCAAAAATAATTTTACTTTTCTAAATATTTATACCAGATTTGATAATACTTACTAAACGTTTAGTAAAATAAAATTATTTTTGGTTATATTGACAAAATATTTAATTGATACTATTTCATTATACATTTGGTAGTTATAACCAGACTTTTTTCCCAGTGTAGCACCAACCAACTCTCCCACATTTTTCGTCCGCATATTGAATATTAAACGTATGATTAAGCATAATTAAAGTATAATTTTGTATGTCAGGAACACAATTTGCGTTTGGCGTTGCTTTGACGTTGTCGCTCGTTGTTCATTACGTTGGATTACGTATTCGTATAAATTATGATATTATACAGTGTTTAGATCATAGGCAAATGAGCAGTGTCTCCTGATTTTAAATTAAATAAATTAAACGCATCATGGCAATCATATGCTTGCCAAGGACGGCGACGAAGCGGTGGGCATGGCGTCATCGCGAAACAATGTCGTGACATTTCCTTTTTTACGTACGGCCGCTCGAAATTAAGTGAGTGAGCTCGATTGACCTAATAACGCGATATTATAGTTCGCGGAATATAATTTTTTCCATTGTAACGCGGCAATTGTCACATTATTCTGTTGTCTTCTTAAAAAAATTATATAACTATTTATAAAATGAATTGAGAGAAATTTATAAACTATCAAGAGTTAATTGTTTTGTGGAAATAATAATAAAAGTGATATCACTGCAATATAATTAAAGATTTAATGTATGATTTGATTATGGTAAACAATCTATACTGAGAGAAATCGTTTGGTAGAATAGTGATCAAATGAATTTTATAGTTATTGGTACCAAAAACTTAATTACATTTAACAAAACTTTTTGTAATTTGTTGTATGAAAATAATTATTTGGTTAAGGCTACAAATTGTTTGGTCAAAACAACTATATATTATATTTAGTAACTGTCACTACAAAATTCATTTGATCACTATTCAACCAAACTTTGGTTGATTTTACCAAACACTTCTCTCATTGTAGATTGTTTACTATAATCAAATCTTTGTTATTAATTTATATTACGAAATAAATGGCATATAAATATAGAGGCTTTTTAAATAAAGAGTCTAAACATTTCGGTTCAGAAATATTCACACTAACACAGTTTCTGTGATTCCCCTTAAGAAAAAGTGTTTAAATAAACTGATGAGCTGTATATCAGTAAGTGATGAAATATCATCAGTCACTGATATAGTAATCAGTTTATTAAACTTTTTCTTAAGGGTCTAAATTAAAATATTAATGTAGATCCCATTTACGTTCGTACTAATACAACAAATGATCGTTTCTATTTTATTTTTTTATATACAATCGCGATACACGAATGAATCAATGGTACAGAGGGGATACAGTTTCCACCCATTCATCTCTATAAAAATAATGTATCTGGCGAAAGCTCGAAATAGAGGAGATTCTTTGATAAATTTAGGAATGAGATAACGTGAGGAATCGCGCGTCACTTTTTTCGAGGTGAATTTAAATCTACCCTGAAGCTCGGCACGCGATCCCCATTCTGCAGTTTCAAATTTCAAGTGAGATTAATCTCTCGATCCATTGTGTTTCCAGATGCTCTGCTGGCGGACCTGCAGAACACCGTGTCGTCGGAGGGAAGTCATGTCGGCGGAGGTAACGCGACGCCCGGTTACGGATCGCTGAACGGCGCCCGCATCCACACGACCGGATATAGGTCTTACGACAATCGAACGTCACCACTGCCACCACAATCGGTATGTCAAGTCTTTCAATCGCATTTAGACCACTTATAGACCTAGGAGGACGCGCCTCTCGCGCGCGCGTTCGCCAGATTCTGGAGATTTTTATTGAAAACCCTGTGGCTTCTGCGAGTTCAGTTATCTTCAGATTGATATCGTACGATGTCGTGGCGATCAAATTCGCATCTTTGCACCGGTTGATCGAGTTAGATTCGCAAAGAGATTTTCAAAAAGGTAGGGCTCCGTTTTGCTGCGTTCCCGATGATAAGTCGAGAACGGAACATCGCGGTGGTTTATCGATGAGCCAGGGAAGCTCGATCAGTTGCTGAAGAGACGTTGCTGAAGTCGTGAACGTGGTTCACCAGATGGAGCCAAGTGGTTCGATTGCCAGCTATCCTGAACACTTGCGGTTTCCAATAAAGTATAAAGCTGCCAACGCAAAGCGACATTGGTGCCAGGGGCGTTTGTCATATTTCAATACACGCGCGCGATCGTAATAGATAAAGAAAGCCTGATAATAAGAGAATATAGACCGACATTCGCAAACGCAACTAATTAAAGAGTCTTAACAGTCATAGATTTTACAATTAGTGCTGATATTTTCTGTATGATTTTATATATATTTTTTCAAGCTCAAATTACGCTGATAAATTTTTCAGTCTCGAAACACAGTTCTAAGTTAAATAAGAATAGTAATATCGCAATATTAAATTAAGAATCGATTTACTAATAATGAGCTAGCGAGCATCTAATATGGCAATGTGATGCTAATAAGAAAATCATTTTCTCTTACAAAATACTGTGAAGAATTGGTTGTGAAAAATAACATCTCAACCTGAGACTTCCTAACAATTTTTCATATCAACAAATTCTTTACAATTTTTTGAAAGAAAAAAGGATTTTCTTATTGGCATCACGTTAACATTAGATGCTCGTTAGCATCGATTCTCGATTTAATATTGCAATATTATACGTTTAATTTAAACTTTGTTTCAAGACCGAAGAATTAATCAGAGCGCAATTTGGTGAACACTGGAAAATGTATATAAAATCACATTAGAAATATTAGCACGGAAAGATCTAGCTATGAGCGTTAAGGCTCTTTAATTGGTTGCGAAAACCTGACAATATTTTCGACAGAACTGTGGCGACAGAGAACCTCTATATGCCACTTCGTAAATCCTATCTCTCCTCTTATCTTTCCGCCGAAATGTTAAAAATATCGAACGCATCCGTTGCAGTCTTGTCACTTATCACGGTTGTTTTTTTCTATCGACGATGCGCTCGAAAGGAAATTTCAATGCGTTTCATCGTACACGTGCTTTACAAAATTAACTCTTTGAATGCTATGCAAAATTAACTCTTTGGCACTAACGCCGTTTCGCGCTTCCAGTCTACAAAACGTCTCGAAATAGAGCGATCTGTCGTCATGGTCGCGAAAGCATGACACGGGGAGAATCCGCAAATAGACCTCTTCGCCGACGGTTAATAACTGTCGATACGATGTCTTAGCGAGATACAGCGTGGTCTCGTCAATGTCCCTCGATCGCCAGCAGCTGGCTTTCAGGGCCACCAGCACCATTAATACGGACACCTCGCGATTAAGCGGGATCCAGTTTATAGAATCGTCGAGAGATTCTAATCTCTCAAACGCGGATGCTTCGAAACGGAAATGTTTACATGTTTTTATTCAGAGCCGATCTCACGATATTGATGCTATTATCGAAATGCAAAGTGCATAAAAAACTCGATATTAAATATCAGTTCTCGAGTTTTTTTTTTTTTATTTGTGCATGTACTTGCGTAACGACGATTCTTCCCTGTTATTTTACGGCCGCATAACATTGCGCAATAATTTGATTGGCGGACGCTCTGAAATAATTTCAGTGCGCAACCGTTTAAATTTGTTTAGACACGGAATCGTCCATGTTACAATCGTGAAAATAGACCGCGAAAGAAGTCAAAGAGGCCGGACTCCCGACGCGGTTTCGCTCGCGACGAATCCTCTGATAACTCTCGCGTTAACCGTCGGTTGTTTTGAGAGGAAAAAAGAGAAACTTCCAGAGTCATAAAACACGGTCGGAAATAAGTGTGATGTAACACACGGCGGAGATAAAATTAGAATCAATATCGTGTCTAAAATTGACTGTCCGAAGCATCACTATAGAGGCAACAACGTCGAAACGTGTGCGGCAGGCGGAATCATGTATCAGTTCGGGAGAGAGAGAGAGAGAGAGAGATTCACGAGTTACTCTCGTACTCTTTATTTTCACTGGGGAGAAATTACGCGAGGATGTGCCTGGAAATGCGAAGGTTACGCACATAAACTGAACTTAATTTATTCGCCGCGCGGATAGAGTAGTGAAGAAAACTCGAATTTGAATCATTATTTAATACGTTGCTTGAATAATTTCAGAGAAATCAACTTTTAATTAATTAGTAAAAAAACTAAAGAATTTTAACTATACGTTTGTTCTTACTAAATTGAATTATATTTTTTCTCTTTTTTTTTGCTAAAATCGCAAGTAGAAATCAATATCATTATCAAATTAATATATATTCAATTTACCAATCATTATTTCGTATAAAAAGGCAAGAAATTATATTCTTATTTATATACAATGTAATCTTTTTTAAAAAATTGGATAATTTTAAATTTCAGCAAAATATCTCTCATATATTTATTTCAATATTACAATAGCAGGGGTTGGTCGTATTTAAAATAAAATAGTTATTTAATATTTATTATTTAAATAACTTCTTATTTCTTATTTTTTATTTTAAATAAGTTTTTGGAACCTATTTTATATTTCTATATTAAATAAGTCCTATCAGTTATTTTATTGACCCTTGTGCAATAGTTATCTGAAGAGCACAGTATAATATTTTTGATAATAATATTCTAATTCCTTAGAGTATTAAAAAATTCTAATTTCTTAGTTATTTATTAATTAAGATATTTATTATTATATTTTCTATTCGATTTTTTTTCTCTCAACTCATGAAAATCATTATTCAATAAGAATATATTTTTCTTGCTGAAACTATAAAAAATTCTTCAACCAAGTTATGTGTTTGTTTAACGTTATATAATCTCACTTCAACATTTCGAAAACAAAGATGTTCTCGAAACAATATTCTTTTTATTAATACAACAATGTACTTTTTATCGTGCTCAAAAAGAAAATAAACCTATGTCAATAGGTATCGTTACAAATCAATCCTTGAGATTCATAATCGTAAAAATATCGAGGTCGAGAAACAACGTGATGCGCAAATAAAAGTATCATAAAACAATAATATATTCCGCGGAGTGCATAAGAGAGAGAGAGAGTTGTGCGAGGCCGTGGTGTGTTTCCACAAGTTTTTCCCGCGACAAAGAGACTCCCACCTGTTACTGTTCCCTGCCGATTTGATCGATTCTCGCGCGGCCTAGGGCAGCGCGGCCTCTATTATTCATGATTCGCGGAGTCGTGTCGCGTTCCGGTTGTAAAATTTGCGGTCGAACACGACCAAGCTATATACGACCGCTATATACGCACCGTTCGCTGGCCGCGCCAATCCTCGGCTGAATTGCGTTTTATTCGCAATAATAAAAAAAAAAAGGAAGGAGAGAAGTCATCTCCGTCCATCTTCACGTTCGACTGCGACATCCACCGCGATGTCGAGTCGCGAATTATGTATTCATGTATTCAGGAGTACGCAAATATGTGTATCTTTTTGTTAGCTTTTGCGTATCTCTCTACATTCTCTCGCACGGCGAGAACGCGTGTCTATTGAAACTAGAATTGAGGTACAGACAAGCGAATCGATTTCGATGCATTTTGCAGTGGGAGCCGTACGAACGGTAGTAGAAGCATTCGCAGTTCTGCTTTTAGCTCTTTTTACGGGTTACTTTATTTTTAATCGCAAGGAAAGCTCGTCGCTTATGCCTTGTCATTTGCAATCGGGAAAAGGTGGACGTAAAGAATATATAAATAAGTTTTCTGTAATGGCTGGGAGAAACTAGGGGTACATTAAGTGCTTGATTCTGCAATTTTTTATTTAAGAAAATAGCAATTAAATTGTTTGAAATGAATAGACTAAAGTGACAAATTTGTTTAGTTACTTTTTACTTTTTTTGTTGTTGTCCACTCTTATTTCATTTAAATTATATCGTTCGTGGAAACAATGGAGGTTGACGTTAGGTCGATGAACTTCTTAAAGTTCAGGTGATCGTACTACGCGGTCGTGACACTTACTATTTGAATTATTTAAAAAACTTACATCAGTTAGACTACGGCTTTTAAATTGATACTTATTATATGAGTTATATATTTGTATCAACATCATTTTTGTGATATTTAATTATATTTTTAACTTAGACGTTGTATAGCACATTGAAAAAAAGTTTGGTAATAATAATTAAGCTTTGATAAAATAATTTCAATTAAATGTTTGATTAATGTAACCGAACATAATAGTAACCGATTGATTACTAAACGGGTACCAAACGTTACTAAATAATTTGCTATATTAATTGAATATTTCATTGAAACTAAAGCTTAGCAATTATCATCTAGGTTTGATTGTTATCATTAAATTTATTTTTTTTAGTGTATATTTTTTTTCTATTGTAGCATGCTAAATTATTATAGGTATATTATTATTATAAAAGTATATTTTTTTTATTAATCACTTCCATATTTCTGTTTACTCTGAAAGCCATTAAAAAGAAAAGACTCAAAAGTGTTGAAGGATTAAACCGATTGTTTCACGACTGACGAGTTAGGACAGCTAAAAAATTTTCGACAGCTGTCTCTTCAATGTTTAACAAATTGCACTCACATAAATCGCGCCATTCACATTACTCTTCTCGGAACGTGTCGTTATGGCATCGATCTGTCATCAAGTTTGCGCTGTAGTCGTCATTCTCGGATATGACGCGATCCAGTTTCGATACAGTCCGAGACCTATTTTCACGACGGCCAACTAGGCGAAATTGTCAGCCAGCTTGTTTCGCGAAGCGAAAAACAAGAAGCGTACGAGAAGTTTTGATGCAGATGGTATAAACTTTGATTTAAAAGTTCACCGAAAAATGTTTTAAATTATTATTAGTTATAAAAGTTTTATTTGCATTTGTTGGCAATTTTTAAGGTTACTGATTAAGTAACTAAATTAAATTATAAGTAATTTAAAACAAAGTTTGACCCATGAGAGTCAGCACTAAGCGTTTGTGTGCACTATGAAATTTATTAATAATTAGACAAGCTGGTAAAAGGCGTTCATTAGACGCTAGTTAAACGTAACTTTACATTGGTACGCATACGACGTTTCGACTCACAATTCGAGTGCACTTCAGTGCATTTTCATCCAATACAGATCAGCCATCCAAAATCTACTTATGTGTTGGGATCCTCATTATGGCATCGAGTCAATTAGTAAAAAGCGGTATAGCGAAGCGTTTCGAAGTGTGTGCGTTGATCTTCATGCGTAAATAAAATGGAAATAGCTAATTATTAATAAATATCTTAGTGCACACAAACACCTAGTGCCGACTTTCATGGGTCAAACTTTGTTTTAAATTACTTATAATTATTATACAGAGTCTTAAAATTTATCAATCTTAATTTAAATTAAATTAATTAAAAATATTCTAAATTTTTTCAATTATCAATTCTTTGTCGCGGATAATCTGGAATAAAATAAAAGCATTCTTAGTGAGAAATTTCTTATTTAGGCTTCGCTACTTCGACATTGTCCCTCGCAATAGTCGCAGTATTGTTTTAACACACAATTGCATGGCACGGTGCTAAATAACGTCTCGGATTACGAGACACGTTGACAATGGCAATAACCATTTTCTACCGAATTATCGTCCAGTCAGTGCCAAATCCTGCTGGCTTACCGAAGGTCAGACGGTTCGAGCTTTCCCTTTGACGTGCGAATTTAGCCCGCGGGCACCTACACAATTCCAGACCGCGATTCGCGCTGCGGCTGCATCTGCCGCTCTGCAGCTCGTTGCATAAACGCCGCCGAATGCAGTAACAACGCGTGCACGTGACCGCGACGGATTGGAGCCGCACACACGCTGGACGCGTGATGTGTCTCTAATAAAATGAGAGGTAGCTTGTACAAATGCCGTTTTATAATCTTGGAGAGAATCAACGAAAAATTTCGAAGGATTTTTTATTGAAAATAATTAACTTGTTAAAAATATCGAAAATAATAGATTTATAATTATAAATATACGAATCAAGTAGATTTTGATGCTAAATTGAATCGAGAGTCGTTGAAATATAATTTTTAATTAACAACATAATTATTCAAACAATTATTAGAGTTTTAATACAGATAATAAAAAAGATTTTTATGTAATAAGAATAGATTTGAAATTTTCGAGTAGTTTAGATTCGAATTACAGAGATTCAAACACAAATCGAATAGTTCGCACATCTCCACTTGTAATAAACTGGCTCTTCCTGATGGATTGGCTATTCTTGATTGGTAAATATTTAGTATCGCATGTTGAAAATTTGCGACGGTTTACGATACATTTTGAATTCTCGCGAGAGATAAATTGTAAATTTGTTAAAGAACCTTCTACTGATAATTTGACAGTTACGTGGCATTCACGATGTTAATGGCACAAAGATCCTGCGGATGTTGCCTCGCGTTAATGATGATGTCGCCGCCGAAATTTCCCGCTTAAGCGCCGATACGTCTTGCTGACATGTTTCTGCTGGCTTACCGCGGATATATTTTTAGGCCGACGACTCAGCGTGTAACCCAGTTTCTATCCAGCAGGATGCGCCGTACTGCTGCTTTTATTGCAAAAAAAAAATAGTCGCGCGGGAGTTCGGGCGATAAATCTCGCCGTCCTTGTTCGCTACCCAGAACTTTGACTGTAAATTCGTCTATTATTTTTGGAAGTTATTTGGAAGATCGTAATTTATTCAATATCATACGAAAATCTGGCGAATCGTTTGTTTTAATTGAACGATCTTACAATAGTTGTAAAAAAAGAGTGCCGAAATATATTATATAAATGCAAACACACTTGCAATTGATGAGTTAAACGTCGTATAAAAAAGAGATTTTTTTTTTGTATTTTAGATAATTGACTTTGCAGCACATTGACAATAGTACACTGAAAAAAAAGACTGTTTATAACTACTAAATGTATAGTGAAATAGTATCAATTAAATATTTGGTCAATGTAACCAAAAATAATTTTACTTTTCTAAATATTTAATAAAGTTATACCAAATTTGATAATACTTACTAAACATTTAGATAAATAAAATTATTTTTGGTTATATTGACAAAATATTTAATTGATATTATTTCACTATACGTTTGATAGTTATAACCAGATTTTTTTTCGGTATATCTGTTAATGTTATACGGTTTAAATAACAAGGAGAATAACCGCTGTAAATTACGATGACGATTTATTTTTATGCAGGGGAGGTGGGGATTATTAGAGACCGACCCCAATTGCGCCTACTTTCGTTACGCATCATTTACGGATCCTCTTGAAAGACTCGGTAATAGTTCCAACTTATCGTCACGGATGGTTGCGGCTCGCATTTGGCCATCGATTAGCCTGACGTCAAGCATCAAATTTAATTTCGGTAAACAAGTCGGAGCGACTTCTCGCGAGTCGCCAATTTCATAATTGAAACGTCTTTTCATTTATTATATTAAAACATGATATCTTTAACGTTAATTTGAACGGTATGGACAGACGTTGTACATGCTCAATTAACGTTATTTAAAAAACTTATTATTGCATATAAAACACGAGTTTATTTTATATAAATATTATAAATTATATTCTTGTTTAAATTATAATTTGGCACGACAATGACTTCTTTGCACATTTCCCAATAAATCTTAATATTATTATTGAATGTTTTAAGTAGAAGGGGCGATGACGATATATTTTTAGGATATTTTCTCTCGCAACTAAAAGTGATCTAAAATTGAATGTCGGGACTAAAAGCGCTTCGTCCTGAACGACGACGTTCCACACGCGCTGCATAATGATTCTAGTGACATCATGGTTCTAAATAATAATGCATTTTGCGGAAACTTGGCAGGCCATTGCTTTTTGTCGATTAACAAGCCAAGAGCACCTGGGCGAACGCAAAAAGTGTCGTGCAGCTGTCGTTCAAGTCGTCTTCATACTTCGTCCATTCATCCGAAGATGAATTCTTTTAATTGTTGCATTAATTTTTCTAATCGCTTGCGACATTTCGATATTGAAATTTAAGAAAAATTTTAGCTTAAATTAAGATTTTATTACGTTATACGATTAAAACATGTTTATAAATGCCCGTTACCAAACTGGAATTTCGCAAGTATGACATTAATAGCAGAATTATCAACTAACACAATAGAACTAAATTTTACGCTCGAGTTCGCGCGATCAACGATAAATAAGGAATTGATAAAAATAAATAAACTTTAAGACACGGCGAACTTCTTATGAAGAAGGTTATCAATGAGATATTGCGCGCATTGATCTTTTCATTGATCTTTTTCAAGACAATTCTTTTCCTTACGTAAGATAAAGAAGTCGGTGTCTTTGATGGATACATTTGTGATACAAAGGAGCGCGCTTGGAGCAGTTAACGCATTAATCGCTTTATCGCGGCCTTTCCCGAATGTTATAGCCGACTTATCAGAACCGCGAGGCGATAGAGGAAACCATGGGTAAAACCGGAGGCGCGTCTTACACCCAGGCCAGCACCGGGAGCAAGATGCCCTCTCTCAATAACAATCTTTCCGAGCTGGACACCCTCCTGCAAGACCTGAGCAACGCGCGCTATAACGCCCACTTTCAAGAAAGAGGTTGACTATTTAGACTCTTAACCCTTTCCCGAACGGGCAAGATTTCTTCTTGCAATCCATATCTCTTTAAATTTATCTTTAAAAAATCTTTATTCACACAATTTGAGCAAGTTTCAGTTCGCAATTTTATCTGAGAAAAATATTAAACGGTTGCTAAAAGAAGGTAGGGAAAAGGGGGGTAAGATGACGAAGTGGGTAAGATGACGAATTGTTAATTTTTCCAACTTAATAACAAATGACGAACCGGTGTTTAATTTATTAGAGACTTTAGATGACGACAGATAATAAATAATCTGTGATAGTTCGATTTCAATCTGTCCATAAGAGTAGATAATATATAATAACAAGAAATGTGTTTCGGAAGCACCCATCCGTAATTTTTCAGTATTTGTTCATAAAGAATAACATATTTATAACAAATATTTTTATTTTCTCTAAAAAAATCACAATATTGTATAGCTAAAAACGTATATAATAACGTATTCATATTCTCTAATTTTTATGTTACAATATTTATATGTGATAAACAAATAAACACGGCGACTGTGGGTAAGATGACGAACGTCGTGTATGAGCAAGGTAATGCATTTGTGCATTAGTTTTTTCGGTCTTAACAGTATTCTGACTACATATAACGCAATTTTAATCGTAATATATATTGTAACGTATGTCACAATTTTAATAATTTTATTTTTGCAGATTATATAAGTATTTTTTGTTCCATATATGTTTTTCTTTATTTATATTGTAATATTAAAATAGTATAAGGTTATTATATTATAATAAATCTTTTTTATTCGTAAGAGCACATTTTCAACTTTATTTGACTGTTTTTCATCTTACTCACAAGGAAAGATCCCGAGGTGTCCCCCTCCGATCTTGACGAGCCTTTAATATGTTAT
>QKQZ01038721.1:0-34466 GCA_003595255.1 Solenopsis fugax
ATATATTATATATTTTATTATATATTTTATATATATTTATATATGGACGTATTTGATATATAATTGTATATAATTATATGAAAAATCTTTTCCCGGGAATGTTACACGATCCTCTCGAAAGATATCGCGACAATTGTGCAGATAAGACAGTCTCACGTCTTTTTCAGATTGCTTTTGAGATTTGCTATTGAGGACATGAAAGGAAAATTGTTCGCGTCTACACTAAAAATATGATATTAAGAAACCATACGCGAAATAAAATGGTCGTCTAATCGAATCGCGATTGGTGCGATTTGATTAAACGAACGATTAATATCTTAAATAGCGAGAACTTTGTGAACGCTATATCTTTCTGTGACTCACCGCCGGGTCAATTACTTCATTTTTTCTCGACGCAAGCGGAACCAAGTGGGTTTTAGAATAAGGTATATACCCGAAACCACGAATGGAGAGTTCTGCACGTCGGTGGATTTCACAGATCGTATCAAACAGGATTTACGGACCTGCGTCATCAGGAGTGATTTAACATTCGGGCGTTTATTTAGAAGTGATACTTGTTTCTCTATTATTTTCGTGCAAATCCGCACACTCTACAGCGGCAGTCAGATCTTTAAATTGGAATCATAAAAATAATAAGAAGAACAATAAGTCAATCACATTAATCATCATGAATATGATGTCTCTCTTTCGCGTAAAACGTTTTGAAGCTAAATTTTCAAAGTGTTCTTCTTAAGTACAACAAAAAAAAAATAGTATCTCTTATCAGCAAAACAGTTACATCATCTTCTTTGGCCTTGAATTGTAATTATGCAAATATTTTTTGCACGTAATCGTAATTTGCAGTACTACTTTGCATATTCATTTCTGTCTTATATCCAATACGCAAAATGTTGGTAATATATTAGCAAGTTTGCCTGCCGAACGAAATGTCGCACCAGATTGACATTAATTGTGTCCGCATTAAACACGTGTTTTGTCAGCAAAGCCGATTTAATCTGACAGCAAATTCAGCTGAAATCGAGCAAAAGCTATTATCTCGTAATTGGAAAATGTATCGTTTAAAACGTTTCGGAAGGGCAGATTCTGTTCGATTTGTGTCAGTCTATCAATTGTTAATGTCAATCTCCGCTGGCATTATGGCATAAAATTTGCAGTGGCCGCTTTGCAAAATTTATCAACGATACAAGACTTGAATAATTATATACTTCAATTATTAATTTTCAGAGCTTATATCTCTTCATCTATATTGTTTTATTTCATGTGCGGTCATTTTTCTTAGCTGTAGAATAAAACTAAATCTTAGAACTTAACAAAAACGAATGTGACGATAAGGAGAAAGATTATCGCGGCATTCATATTGTATACCCGATCGATTTCTAACACCCCCGGAGTATGGTGTTTTAAAACTATATTTCTCAGTGGACATTGCGCATTAGCCGGGATATTCAATCAATATCCAAAAATATCCACCGCTTGTCCACGCTGTATGGGATGTACGCGAGAAAAGAGAAGAGGCTAACGCCGGTGGTTCAAGCATCAGCATCAGCACCAGCAGCAGCAGCAGCAGTAATGGACGAGGGCGATCGATGTGATCCGTGGTGCGTTCAATGCCACTCTTGGAGAACATTGAATTGTGTTCAGTAACAGCGGCAGAGAGTGAGAGAGAGAGAGAGAGAGAGAAAGAGAGAGAGGGGGTATACCCCCGGTCGATGCCTATATAGCCAGCTACGAACGCAACAGATCGTTCCAGTCGTTGTCTCTCGTCTCGGGATTTGCTAGCTTCATTTTTTTTTTTTTCGCCTATTGCACGTCCTCGGGATTAGCCTCGGTTCTTTCCGAGGTCTCGCGATACATTCCCACGATGTACACGGCCACGATTTAATCAAACGACCGTCTAACGATTAGCTTCGCCGCTTATCGCGATCTAAGTGGTGCCCGAGGTGGTAGCGTGCAGCGATAGATTAGGGACCTCCGGCATGTTCTCCGGGACGTAGAACGGGGTAGACCCTCGCCGTCATCGAGCGAGTAAGTCGGGGAGGAGTTTCGTAATAAATAAGTGCTTCTGTTTAATATTAAGTATTTCGCCGCATCGCGCGGATCGGGGCGTTTTGATTTGTGCGCGCTTGGCGCAGTATCATCCTGAAGGCTGGATCCGAAACGCAGTGGCCGCAAAACGAAGAAACTGTTACCCCCCATCTTCTCCCGGGGAACCTCGGAGGTCTCGGTCGACAGCGACATGCCGCCGCAGGAGAAGTTCCCGGCGTCTGCCGGGGTTTCCGGGGACCTGTCCCCGCAGGACCCCAGTCCTGACGGGGGCCTGTCGGTCTCGGCCTCGTCCGACGGGTTTTCGTCCGTCAAGGGCCGCAAGAGCGGCAGCGATGACCAGGATGACCAGGAGCCCAAGGACATGGACTTCGACGACCTGCTGCCGCACATAGGCGAGTTCGGCACCTACCAGAGGATCCTGTTCGTGCTGATGATCCCGTTCGCCTTCTTCGTCGCATGGGTGTACTTCTCGCAGATATTCATCACCCTCGTGCCGGAGAAGCACTGGTGCCGCGTGCCGGAATTGGAGAACCTCACTGTCGAAGAAAGGTAGGGTGGAAGTTGACGTCATCGTTTTTAGTGTTCAAAGGGAGAGAGATGTATTGATTATTTCAGGAAACAATAGGCAAAAATTATAGTGACAGTATTCTGCAGAAATTTAAAAGGAAATAATGCCCAGATAATATAAAAATATACCCCAAAGCAGAATTGTGTAATAATAAACTCATTGTTTATATAATACTATCGTATTAAACATTTGATAGGAGTAATTATGTATTTTTTATTTAGAGAAGAATATTAATACTTGAAATAATATTATTTTTTGCACGTCTATTTTAATATATGCATGTTTAGATATTTCTTTATGTCTTACTGGCTTTAGCACGTAATTATTTGAATACGTTACAAATTACCTAATTACTGTTGACGTACTATTCACTTCAAATTTAATGCAATTTTGTGCAAATATTTTCACGGTTTTTAAATTACTTATTTATCGAATACGTAATTTAAAATTCACAATTTTGTGCACACACGATTTTCATGATTTTTCCACATTCTTTGTGCGTGATAATTTTGACATATATTTAGAGATTTCTTTCACGCCTTATTATATTTAGCACGTGATTATTTGAGCATGTCATAAATTACTCATTTACACAACTCGCTTAAAATTTACAATTTTGTGCGAATATGATTTTCATGATTTTCACATTCTTATACGTGTGAATTATTTTAACATATATTTAGATACATCTTTCACGTCTTATTATATTTGGCTCGTGATTATTTGAGCATGCTATAATTTAATTATTTACGTATCCCGCAAATAAACTGCCGAATGGATGTGTAGCATTTAACAGAATTAACATGATCATTAAATTCTCTGCAGTCTCGTATCTCGAGCTTCTCTTATCACTACTTATTTGTTTAACATAAAACGTGAAATTAAGGTGAAATCATGATAATCGTCTTGTCGATTAATAACAGACTAATGAAACTGCGGGAAATTCAAACAAAAGACTCCGATAAGACTGCTATCAGGCTACAAAAATTGTTGGATCAGAATGTAGGATAAAACAATTTTTTTTTTCGATATAATTGTGTGCGCACATTCTAACTTCGATAAAGAATAATAGAGCGTGCAGTAAATGCACGGCGATACAGATAGTCCCCTTACAGTGACGCATGTGCACGTGAACTCAATAGGAGAAGAAACTTTTCATCAGAAGCGCGTGAAGAGCGTTCGCGCGATAATAGGTTTCAGAGTTTTAAATCATACTTCATCTCTCCATTATGCTTATGCAACTGCATTTCCATCTGCATAAACACCTTCCTTTTCCTCTACTATTTTTCTTTTTAATAACTCAAGGACCGATCCGGTCGCAATTTATTTCCACGTTTCATCGATCGTATCTTTAAACGTCGTTTTCGCGGTAATCCGAGCGGATTTTATTCCGCTTACGGCTACCGGTATCTCGCCTAGACTGTTTTCCCGAGCAGTTAATTGTTCGCGCGAACAAATGTACTATAAACTATTTGAATTACCCGGAATACGTAGAACTGGTGATTCACGGTCCGTGATTTATATTATATTTTTCTACTGCGAGAGCGTGATCAGTGCTTTTTATATATTATCGAACATAATACCAGATGTAAATTATTTATTATATAACTGAACTATGCGTTGTCTTGTTTGAAATTATTCTTCAATTTAATCATTTAGAATTATTTAAGTTCATTTTTTTAATTAGAAAGATTTTTTATAACACTAGGGTGTTTAGTAATTCTGCTTAACAGAGAAATATAGAGAGAATAAAATAATAATTTCATTTAAACTCGTTTTAGATGATCCTGTAACTTCCGTTGTTCAAGATTATTTCTATTTGTAATTTAATTATTATATTATATTGTATTTGTATTATATGTCATATATTTATAAATATATATGTATTTTAAGATATATTTTATATTTTGATTGTATGTTTGATTTTTTAATTGTTTTTTATATTACGCGGCAAATAAAATTATAAATCGGATTTTATTTTACATTATTAAATACGGAGTTGAATGATAGCCAATTTGAGTTATTTTTAATTATTCCTGTCGATCGCTATTGCTTCTACTCAATACTTAAATCATTAATTTAATTAAAATAATGCAATTTAACTGAAGAAATGTTTTTGACTCAAATTTAATTCATATTTGCTAAATGCATACTAATATGAATGCTACTTTGAAATTAAGTAATTTAAAGATGTATAGGTCATATCTTAAAATATTATCAAAAATATAAAAATTTTATAAAATATTCTAGTATTATGTTTAAGTATCTGTGTAAAATTTGAGCACAATTCATTTACTGGTTTAAAATTTATTTAATTTTTTGTTTACTCTTGATTCTTATGTAAAATCGCGTTTTGTATTATAGTATTTACACTAATATTATATTATTTATATAATAATATATTAATATAATATAACTATATATATTTATATACTAACATAATAACTTATATATTTATGCTAACTAATATTATATTTATTTACAAATTTGCTGGGTAAGTAGCATTAACAATTAAATCAAAATTTTTACCTATATTAATAAAACTCTAATAAATATTTGTGCAAAAATTTATTTAGGTCCACTTACTCGTTTAAAAGTTATTTATTTAAAACTACAGCAAAATATAGTAATTTTCGCTACAGAAATCATTATAAATCAAATTTTTCATTATTTTCTTCTTTGGAATTAGATTCAGGATCAAAATTCAGGCATTCGCGATCAAAATTTTTTGTTCTTGATTAGGAAAAGAAAAGAATAAACCTAGAGAAGCCTTAAATTGTTAAATTTCGATAACTTATAGTTCGTATTGTATAGCCAACACATCCTTAATTGGAATAGAATAGGCTAATTCAATGGATTGTTCTTTCAACTATATGTTTTGTATTAAAATAATTAATTTTAATAAATACAGGAAATGTGAAAGGTAAAAGTGAAAGGTAAAAATGTGAAAAGTAAAAATGTGAAAGCTAAAAAATTATTTGATTCAAGAAATTTAAATTTGGTTCTTTAATATTTAACAGTATAAATTTTATTATAGAACGCCTAAAGTGAGCTTTGCGCGACATATTTACGTAGCTTGTTTAGCCACTATAAGGTATGCAAATCTGACTATAACGACATAATGTGAGGTGCGCTAATAACTCGTAAAAGCGCTCCTAACGATCCGTTTTGTTGCGCTTTGAGTAAACACGCACACCTCATGGATTTTGTGAGATAAAAAACTGAAAAAAGGCAAGAAGAAGAAGAGGAAATAATAGACGCGGTGTTACGTTTAACGTTATTCTCGGCTGTTGTCGCCGGTGTGTTTTTCGCGCTCGCGCCGAGAACGCGCTAGGCGAGAACGTCGGCGATTTTTCATCTCCGATGCGGTCGCGAAAGAACTGCAGGATGGAAAACTGCAGGCGGCGCGTAACGTGGTGTCGATGGTCGTTCAGGTAACGTGTCAGCGTTAGGGAAAGTATGGAAACGACGCGACGCCGCGCCGAGACCTTCGCAGTCACAATTCGATTGCACGATTCGGCACGACAAGGATCGCGCGATTAGTAATGCTGCGTGCTGGTTTAATAGCCTCTTTCTACCTCTCTGACGTCAGCCTAATGACGAGATAAATGACCGGTTGATGCCAGTTCTTTTACGGAAATCCATGAGAAGCATAAGATATATCGGGCGAGACCCCGCGATTATTTATTATCATTACAGCAGAGCACTTTCAACCGTTACCAAATGGAGCAGCCACTTTATATCCGCTGATCCGCATAATTAATAGACCGATTGTAATGGCAGAATGACGCTCGTATTAAATGGAGTGGAAAAAAACATTTTCAACGTGTTCGCGACATGTGCTTCGAGCGGAGAAGATTAGCGAGAGGGATATAATTTGCAATTATAAGCCATTATCTTTCTCCCACGTGCATAAGTCATAAATCGCGGCTATAACTTAGCGCTTTAATGGGAATAAATTTTTCATCGAGTTGCCGTGAAGTTAATACGTGGAAAAATGAGCTCTTCTATACCTCGTCTGATATTTTTTTCCTGTTGTTATCATACTCGCGACAATCTTTGATAAACGTCGCGCGGACACTCTTGTCGCGCACGCTGCTAACGTTTTTGTAACCGTTAGTGGCAATTGGAAAATTAATAAGGCAAATATATGCTATTTGCACAACGCCTCTTAGAGACCGGAACGAGTATTCGTGGATAATGAATAATAAATTTGCACGAAACCTTCATGTAAGTAATGAGAGCGTGAACGTGAAAAATACCTGTGTAAGCCTTTCGACATAACGCCGCGCTAAACGTCGCACTGATTGCACGTAAGTGCAACAAGAAAGACGGTCCTTAAAGATGTACTTGCGACGCGTGTTTCGATCTATATTGTTTAATTGCGTGATTACGTAATGAACGGTGAAATAGACATAAAGAGTGAAACAGGACAGACGAGGGAAAAGGATAGTTTTATAATGATTATTATTATAGTGATTCTCGAGGTTTCATCTTCTTTAGATTCTTTGAAAAATATTTGAAAGCAAAATTTACTTATTAATGGATATAAGGTGACGGTCCTAATTATGGGTCAAGTTTGCAAAATTAAATGTTTTACAGATATATATACATAATAATAAAATTGTAAAAATGTTTTTTGATTCTTTAATTTTTTTATAATTATTGTAATATTGAAATTATTTCTTCAATCATTGTATTAAAGAAAAAAAGTCAAAACATTTTTTTAAATAATTCCTCGAAATTATGATACTCTTAGTAGGTTGTATTTGATATACTGTAATACAAGCTAAAACAATATAAATTTTAATATTATTGATATAAAAATAGTTTTACATTAAAGAAATTTCATGTTCCAATAATCTGCCGACCTATAATTAGGACTAAGACATCAACATCTTTTAATATTTTTACAAAATTCACAATCGGTATATTAAATATCTAATAATTTTTCTTTGAAATTACAATATTTACTGTTTACATTGACATTAAAAACATTTTTAAATGATTACTCGTTAAATTTATACAAATTAATAAAAATAATTTTAACCTTAAATGACCCTATAATTGGGACCGTCACCTTATATAAGTAAATTTTGCTTTCAAATATTTTTATTCAAATATTCTTTCAAATATTTTATATATATATATAAAATGGACTTCAACCTTAAAGACAAATCGTGTTCTGGGCGGTTTGATATTAACGATGACAATGTGTGCAATTTGGTGGATATAAATCCACTTATTTGGACAAAAAATTGCTGATTATTTAAACGTTGACAGATGATTGTCTTTCAGATGATTAAAAAAATATTAGTTCTTTTTTATTGCTCCATTTACATTATAATATTAAATATTTCAATAATATTAAATTTCAAGCTCTAAAATTCTTTATTAAAAATATATTTGCAATTGTGGGATGTAGGGGAAATCGGGGCTAAAAGTTTCGGGGATAAGTTGTTTCGACAGTTATATCTTCAAAAAGAAAAAAGATAGCGTTATGCTTTCAATTGTGACACAGTGGCGTGATCGATTCACGCCGCGAAACTTTTAGCCTCGTCTATTTCCCTTACCATTCGCACTTTTAAAGCTAATGTCTAATGAAGCTTCAAGAATTTCCGCAACCATTTATAATTGAAATTAAATTTTATTATTTTAAATGAAATTAACTCTAAAAATTAATTCCAAATGGTATGAAAATTGAGGTTTGTCAGGAACTTACATAAAAGATTCGTGCAAGTCTAAAATCAGAAAATTTTATTACAAGTGCTTTCAAATAAAATGCGTTGAAACGTGTCACGACTATGCAATTTTTTCTCAAAGTTGTGTGCCTTTTAACGCGTAAATTCGCAGGTTTACGATCCAACAACTTTAATATTTTTGCACGCGGTCAGCTACTAACTCGTGCGGAGTATTAAAGAGACGATCGCACGAGCGTGTCTATCAAGGATGAAAAATGTTGTACGTACGTTCATTGCAATCGATGTCGAATGCATCCGTTCGTTCGTGCAACTCTCGCATAAAGGTCAGATTGCATGCGTTATTAGCTAGGTGTTCACGCACTCGATAATTAGAGACCTTTATACGGTGATCTTAATTGCCGGCTTATAATCGTTTTCGATTTCCCGTCGGGGCAGAGTCCCTCCTGCGCCTGACATTTTATTGGGTCAACGCTTAACATTTACTACAACTTCTTACTTATCTCAACTTCCCACATTTGCGTTAATTTCTGCCCGCGCCCGAGGTGCGAATGGGATATTTTTAATCGTCGTATCTTTCAGGATCGCCCTGGCGATACCGCCCAGCGAGGATGGCTACTCCAAGTGCACCATGTACGATGTGAATTACACGGAGGTCCTGATGAGCGGGATCAGAGAGGCGGATCCGTACTGGCCGACAAAGAGTTGTTCGCACGGTTGGGAGTTCAATTTCACCGACATCCCTTACGAAACCGTGGCGACCGAGGTAAGAGGAAAAGATGGGCCTGTGATATGACTTCATAAAAAGGAACGACGCTCTCCTCTCACAATCAGTGAGCGACGATTCTTTAACCCTTTTGAGATTTTAATCCTTTTTAATCCCAAAAGGGTTAAAGAATCGTCGCTCACTTCTCAGAGAGAAGAGTTCCTTCTTCTGAAGCCTTATCCACCGGCCCTGAATTATTTTGGGAAATGGGATATATGTTGTTATTTTTGAAGATTTGGGGGATCGTTAAATACAAAAATAAAGTCAAAATGTAGAAAGAAAAAATGTCGGATCCAAGAAATAAAACATAATAAATTGTAATAAAACTCTCAATTAAAGTTTAAACAATTTTCTTTTAAACAAGTCCTAATTGAATTAAATAGCTTAATAGCGTGGCTAGCGGGAGAGCGAACGGTGAGAAACGGAGTTAAATATCCGATGTAACGAGCGCTCGTCAACCGAAAGACGGTCGTATACTTGGCACGCATACCCCGGCCGTGCAACAGATGTTTGCGCCGCATCGGTCACGCGAACTCGCGCTACGTGCAACATACTCGCGCGACGAGTCGAGAGCATACGTGTAAAGAGCGATATAATTTAATAAAGAAACGCGCGATTGCGCCGCCGAATTAAGCAACCCCTTTGCGTCTCGTTGAATTCCCCGCGCCGCGCGGCGTTGGGTTGATTTGTAATCGATCGATCGCAAATTCGGACATGTAAAAAAAAATATATTTTGGGTGTATAATCATACAATCGTAAATCTAAATGTTAAAAGAGTTTACCAGATTTTTTTTTAGATTTTTAGAGCTAAGAACCTTTCGAAAAACGTTTGTTTACCAATGACTCTAGTAGTCTGACTAACAAGGAACATTAGGCAACCCGGAAATTAAAAAAAATTTGAAACTTTGTGTACAAATAGAGGAGTTCATCCATGACACAAAAATATTTTTTGTTTGTGCCCAATTTCAGTTTTAGGGGGTGAAACACCCTTTCGAAAAAAAATCGTACTTTATAACAATAATTTAAAAAAAATTTTTTTAATTAATATTAATTAATAATTAATAATTAAAAAAATTTTTTTTTTAAATTATTGTTATAAAGTACTCTTCGAGTCATTCAACTTTTATTCAGAACATTTTTTTCTATCTCATAGTTTCGACGATATTCGCTTGGAAAGAAAAAAACCGATTTTTTTCAAAAGGGTGTTTCACCTCCTAAAATTGAAATTAGGTACGAACAAAAAATATTTTTGTGTTATGAATGAACTCTTCTATTTGTACACAAAGTTTCAGATTTTTTTGAATTTTCGGGTTGCCTAATGTTTCTTGTAAGCAGTGAAAAACTGAATAATTTGCTAGGTGTTAATATGATAACAACATCATATAAAAGCAGCTACCTTACAGCTCCAAGTGACATATTTCATCTTCGATCGTCGACGCCGGCAAGTAAATTATTCGATCATAGATCTCCATTGCAGTTGGGATGGGTGTGCGAGCACAGCGCGCTGCCGACGACCGCCCAGAGCATCTTCTTCATCGGCGCGATCTTCGGCGGCCTAATCTTCGGATGGATCGCCGACAGATACGGCAGAATACCAGCCCTAGTCGGCGCCAATGTCACCGGCTTCCTGGCGGGCGTCGCGACCGCCTTGGCCGGAAGTTTCTGGGAGTTTTCGCTGTGCCGGTTCTTCGTCGGCTTCGCCTTCGACAATTGCTTCACCATGATGTACATACTCGGTACGTATGTGTCGCGAGATCTTCGTAGACCCGGAAACGAGCGACTTTGCGTCGCAAAATTCGTCACCCAATTTTTTCTACATATACACCATAGACATATATCCTGTGTCTATGATATACACAGAAAAAAAATGACTATCAAATCAACAATTCATTGTTTCATATATAAGCAAGAATATAAAATCTTCTTGGAAGAATTTGATAATCTTGATCAGACATAATTTGCTTACATGAAGAAACAAAATTTCTTTATGTTAGCAAATTATGTCTCTTTGAGATTATAAATACTTCCAAGGAGATTTTATATTCTTGCTTGTATATGAAACAATAAATTGTTGATTTGATACTAATTTTTTTCTGTGTACTAGTTTAAATATAAAACAATCTAATATTTTCATAATTTTCTTCATGTTTCGAGAAATGTCTTATACATCCTTAAGGCCGATGACGAGAAGAGGAAAGCGAAAGTCGCGACTTTCCGGTAATCATCGAGGCTGTAGATCGTATTTGCAAATAATGGCAATGATAATGATCTTGCGCCAATGATCAAGAAAAAACTATTAATTGATATGTCTGCGAGCCGACACGTGAACACTTGATTTGCTAGATTCCACGATTAACTTTTGCACCTACATTCTAAGTAGTAGCGTTTATACTAATTGCTTATATACTAATTAAAAAGCAACAAATTAGCTTTGAGTCATTTGCGTAATTGCTGTCGCGACACAATGGTCCCTTCGATCCTCGAACTCTCGATCGCCTGTTGAAATCTATGATTAGCTCTCTAGCAACGTATTAGCGTTGCAGTCAAACAGGATCGGCGGAATTCCAGATCGGAATCGACCGTGATCGATTTTTAAAATCAGTTTTCCTTTCGCGCTTTATCGCTGATTAGCGATTAATGAGAGATTCCGCGCGCGTTTCTTCTCGCAGGCGCGTTACTTATTCTCACGCGCGGCTAATCCCAATTTCAAACGAACGTGAAACAATGCCGTACGCTAGAAACGCATCTCCTTGTATTCATCAAACCGTTACGTCAACCTTAACCCCGTCAGCTATCGCGCTACAATCGTCGTTTAATTCATCGCAATTGTAATTGATGATTAAATCACGATTAAAGCGTCTTTACCGAGTGTTCTAGGACTGACTTGCGGACAATCAACGTATATATTACATCCTAAAAGGATCGCGCATGCCGCGAGAAAGGAGATACGATCTTTCCCGTTTCTTGCCCCTTCCTACGCAATTATCTCGCGGCCGATTATCGCCGTATGGCCTTGGCGATAGACCGGCAATCCGAGTGATTGTCGGTCTGCCCGAATCGGTCTTCGGCCGCCTGTCGAGTCACGGCCGATTACGATCGCTGGATTCAGCTACCAGGTCAAGCTCGCTCGGTTTGACTCACGAAGTCACGGTTATTGCACTCGCGCGCGCGTTTTGCAGCTGCAGTTCCGTTTCGCCGATCTCGTCGGTGGAAGCGTGGCCAATGTCAGAGGCACGTGCCGTTATCCGCTCCGTAAAAAGAGGCAGCAAGCCGACAAGTCGATCGCATCTCATTGTTCTCTCGAGAAATTATTCGTCACGGAGAGTTTGATATCAATTTGCCTTTTGAAGGACGAAGTCGTAAAATCGCTCGATTCCTCTTTCGACTGAGGCGGCGTTCCACACAGAAAAAAAATGAGTATCAAATCGACAATTTATTGTTTCATATATGTATAAGCAAGAATATAAAATCTTCTTGGAGGAATTTGATAATCTTAATCAGACACAATTTGCTTACGTGAAGAGAAAAATTTTCTCCATGTAAGCAAATTATGTCTGTTTAAGATTATAAATTCTTCCAAGAGGATTTTATATTCTTGCTTATATATGAAACAATGAATTGTTGATTTGATATTAATTTTTTGTCTGTGCATTTGGACGCTCACGCGCTGTAAGCTTCATTTTATCTTCCTTTCGCATGTAACGATCGATACAGATAGAATGAAGCTTACAGCGCGTGAGCACGTCCAAATGGCACGCAGCCTGAATCTTTGACGAGTTTCGTCACCGTAAACTGTCATCACGAAAAGCGTGAAATTTTCACACGAGTTCCATGATGATTACGTGAGCAATTTTGTTTGTGGGACGTGTAATCCCGATATTGACTAATTTGATAATTGATCGCGTTGTTAATAAGAGAGGACGGCTGTCGGAGATCTTGTATGCTAATGCACGCCTTTTGAAATTATTCATGGAATGTGGCAAATGAAACACATTTTGAAATCTCTGCAAATCAGTTTATACTGAATCTCGTGTAGCCTTGTGACCGTCAGTAAAGATCGGCTCGCCGATAATTTTACGCTTCACAGATGGATGGCAGCGTGAAGGTAGCGCATTAGAAAAAATGACCACTCGCCGATCTAATTAAAATAATGTAAGTCAGCAGTAATCACGCGCTATCCTCTTTAGTCTAAATTTACAATGTGCTCTTTGCTTCCTGTCTTGTGCTCTTTGCCTCTTTGTCTCTTCGCGCATTATTTTTATCGAAATTGTCGAGATAAAAGTTAACGAAATCCGAAAGAGACAAGAGGCACGATTGTCGATAAAACGCGCGAGGAGGCAAAAAAGTAATAGGCAAAAAGCAAAGAGCACATTGCAGATTAGCTTTTAAAAAAAAAAAACAGGAAACATTGTGTAGTTTAATATTCAAGCGTTCGCTGTTACAAGGAGGATGATGAGAGGCTACCGGCAACTAGCATGACGTTTGCGTTAACAATTAGGCTTCCTTACGCTAACAACCAAATATTGTCTAAATTACAAGAGAGGGAGAGAGAAGTTTGTCGATGTGTATTTTCCGGTTTTCGCCATGGGCGGCTCGCGCAAAGTGTGGGCGAAGGACAATCGCGACAACGTAATAATTTGATTATCAGACTTGATATTTAATTACATATGAAACATTTTTTCTCCGGTATATATAAATGCAGGAATGGAAAGTTACTCGTTACGAGTTCCGTTATTTCTATTTTTACTTTTATTTTTTTTTATAATAACAATTTGGTAATAAATTTTTCATAACGGTAATATTATAGTAATGCCAGGATTGGGATAATCACTTTTGACAAGTTTACTTTTAACGCGTTACTTTGACTCGTTACGTAACGAATAAAGTTACAAGTTACTATTTTTCAATAAGTATCGCATAACGAATTGATTATTAAAAGTGACTATTCCAACCGTAGTCTTACACAGAAAAAATGACTATCAAATCAACAATTCATTGTTTCATATATAAGCAAGAATATAAAATCTTCTTGGAAGAATTTGATAATCTTGATCAGACATAATTTGCTTACATGAAGAAACAAAATTTCTTTATGTTAGCAAATTATGTCTCTTTGAGATTATAAATACTTCCAAGGAGATTTTATATTCTTGCTTATTTGATACTAATTTTTTTTCTGTGTACCATTACTATTACAGAAAATTACAACGTTATTATCAAATTATTATTATAAACAGATAAAAGTAATGATCGTTACTCATTATTCTACCCCTTTGTAAAAGTATCCCGAGATTTTTTAAAGCGGGCGACTACCGTCCCAGAGAAAGTGTTTAAGATGACTTTCGTTTAGAAAGTAAATTGTTACGTGAAAAGATGTCATTAACATACAATGATGTAAATGCAGATTTTAACAACATGATGTGCATCACATCTTTTTTTTTTTTATAATTCGTGCGTCACGTTGTCTCAGCGTTAATGCTTCGCGGATGTTGTATCAATATCTAGAAGAATATTTAGAATGCAAACATAAAGTTCTAACATAACTCTTTTAAATATTTTTATATTTTCTTCAGAGTCGGATTAGCTCCCAAGCCTAATTTAGGCTTTTGTCTAGGGGCGGCAAATTTAGAAGGGCGGCATTTTTTAAAACAATTTTTTTTAAACTTATCTTGTCGGTGCTAGAAAACATCATATGAGAAAAATGGTACAAATCGATCTTTTACATAAAATAATGTAAGAAGAAAACAGAATATAAAATTTGATTAATTTAAGTTACACTTGAGGCTTGAATAAGGGCGGCAAAGATTTAATAGAGATGTTTAGGGGCGACATGAGTCCTAATCCGACCCTGATTTTCTTTTCTAAACATCTTCTTTTTTTCAGTACTGGAATACGTGGGACCGAAATGGCGCACTTTCGTGGCGAACATGTCGATAGCACTCTTCTTCACGTTCGCCGCCTGCATCCTACCCTGGATCGCGTATTTCCTGGCCGACTGGAGGATGACCTGCGTCACGATATCCGTTCCTCTGGCCCTGGCGATGGCGGCACCCTGGTTGGTACCGGAGAGCGCGAGGTGGCTCGTCAGCCAAAACAAAGTGGAGAAGGCCATTGAGATCCTGGGTAAATTCGAACGCATGAACGGCACGAAAGTACCCGAGAACGTCTATCATCAATTTCGCGTAAGAATCGTCGCTTCTTTCTCGGGTGTTTCGAGAAAAAAAAAAAAAGAAATGATATCGCGTTAAAGTCTCATCGAGAAAAAGTTCACCTTGTAAATGTCTGCTTGTCGATGTGACAGGAAACCTGCGCCAGAGTGTGCAAGGAGCAGGAGGCGGACAAAACTTATTCCGTGGTGGATCTATTTAAGAGTCCACGTTTGCGAAACATCACGATTCTCCTCATCATTATCTGGTGAGTTAGTCACGTAATGAAAAAAATGCTTCTTTAATTTTAGATTCTAAGGCTGCTAAGTTGGTTGTAATAAATAGCATTTAATGGACATTTCAGTATTATAGCTCATAAGAGAGAAAGTGTGTGTAACATCGAATAAAGGATAATCGTTATTCGATGACTGTAAAGAGTACGGTAAAGTTGTTCCTTATCTACATATATCGATTATGTCCCGCAACATAGGATGGCGATATCGCTGGTATTTGATGGCCACGTAAGAAACGTGAATAATCTTGGGCTCGACGTCTTTGTAACATTTACGATCGCAGCGTTTACCGAGCTACCCGCCGACACGTTTCTCACCCTCGTCCTCGATCGATGGGGTAGACGATGGTTAGCCTGCGGTACCATGGTAATTTCCGGAATTTTCAGCATTTGGGCGAGCGCGGTTTCGAACAGTGAGTGTCGCTCTTATCTCTTTTTATGTATAATTGTCAGGGAACAATCAAAGCAATTTTTGTGTTTTTGAAAATTTGTTAAGATTCGACTCTTTTGCGGCGCGATATTGATTGTATGGCGTTAGAGGCGAGAAATGATTAATTAATTAATAACAAATAGATACATTAATTGCTACGTATTTTATTTTTTATTTTTCCCTTAAAAATATAATAATTTCGTAATTAGTGTCAAAAATCGCCGTGATTGCTAAGAAATGTATCATTATTTTAAGAATAATGAAGAATTTACCCTTTTACGTGATAAATCAAAGAGATGTCTTAGTTTACCGCATATTTTACAGGTTTCGAGATTAAGATATTATTATGGCCCGTATTCAAAACGCCCGTATAATGAACGGTAAAGATAGAATGAAAAAGCGCGTTAACATTTTTATAAACGTGTTCTGAATACGGGTCTATGTTTTTAAGAGAAAATAAAAAATAAAATTGTATGTAATAATTAATTTATGAATGTCATTTCTCGCTTCTGACGTTATATAATCAATATTTCGCGCCGCGAAAATCGAGCTTTAAATAAGATGAAATCGTAGAAATTGTTAGAAAGATTAAAATTACAGATTGTAAAGTATTGCAATCAATTCGCGTATTCCTCAGAATAGTCATGCAGTTTTTCTGCTAATTTCCATTTCAGATATTTATTCAGCCACCTTGGCGATCGTCGGTAGATTCTGGGTCAATATCTCGTATAATATCGGTCTTCAGTATGCGGCCGAAGTGTTGCCTACGGTTGTGAGGGCTCAAGGAGTCGCCTTAATCCACATAATGGGATATGTCGCTAGCATCCTCGCGCCTTTTGTCGTTTATCTGGACACTGTATCGCCCATTCTGCCATTGCTGGTCCTCGGCGTCATGGGTGTTATCGGTGGTCTCCTGACGCTTCTGTTACCGGAAACACTCGATAAAGATCTACCGCAGACCTTGCAAGATGGCGAAGATTTCGGGAAGGATCAGAAGTTATGGGACATGCCGTGTCTCTCGAAGTAGGTGTCAACGATGATTCTCTCATATTCTTTCGTGTCTTCAAAGCTTTTATGATACTCGGCGCCTTTCACTTTCGATAAAATTTCTAAATACACGAAATATAATATATTAGTTAACGAGACAGCATTCTAATCTAGACAACATTTATCATAAATATTCATAAGTGTTTTGATAATTTATTTTTAAAAAATATGTAGTAAAGATTTTATAGAAATTTTAGATCTTCCACACTATTAAATGTTACAAAACAAGATTTTATGAAAATTTTATAAAATATATTTTGTTTGAAAAAAAAAATTTTTTTAATAACTTTCTTGACTTAAAAATAATTTTTAAAATAATTTCTTTATTACTAAATGCCATGTAAAAAGATTATAGTCGTAAGACTGTAGTTATAAAGTTTGAAGTGGTATTGTTAAGCGTGGATATAAAATTTAATGCAATCTGTTTTAAACAAATATCTCAGCAAACAAAAATGAATTGAAATGGATAAAAATGAATTCATTTCGACATTTTCACCCTTCTGATTTTTCGAATTCAGTTGAAACAAAAAATAATGTAATTTGGATTTGAATACATCCGAATTCAACATGATGAATAACACATTTCTATTCATTTCAGTCCAAAAAATACTCCGGGACTCTAAAACGCGAACTCGGATAAATTAAAATGAATTAAAATGCAATTTTCAATTTATTTGAATTCATTTTCGTTTGTTGGATATATGATATTTTAATTTCTTTGCTTCTTTTCTCTTCCAGCGACAAATTTCGTTTTGAAGTTTAAAGGTAACTAGGTTACATGCAGCTTTAATACTGGTTGAACGTAGGAGTTAACTGTGATCTTTCGACTTGACGGAAATCTTGGGACTGTGATTACGGTCTTGTGATTACAGTAGAGGTCATGAATGCCTTCCCGGTCTTTTTCTCCTATTTTTTCATATAATGCATGAACGCATGCTCATATGGAAACGAATTGCCGGGAAGGCATTTATGACCGCTGTATGTTTAATCACTGTATGTTTAAGCTGTCACGTAATTTAGTTATCTTTAATCAAAACAAAATATTATCGCTGAATGAGAAGATGCAAAGAAATTATAGTATCATGTATGTACGTTATTTTTTTAAAATAGATAGCATCAGATTTCGTACCCACGTTTGACAATACCATATTAAATTTTACAACTACGGCCTTACGGTTAAATCTTTTTTACGTGTAATAGCTTTAAGTATTACGCAACGTCCACTATGAGATTGTAAAGTCGCAAGAGCGGTCATAACGCTCATAATGTAAATGGCTTACGACCCTCTCTCGTACGTAATATAACTTTATATGCCGAATTCATACACATATTACGTCATGACAATTTTTTTTATAAATGTTCTATTTTAAATTAAATTCATGAAATATGTTTTCTTTTCATAATTTCTCCTTATCAAATAGAATTTTTTAAAAACAATTTTTGAAAGTGTCAAACGGCTAAAGACGAGCAATTCAAACAAGATGTCACTTATTTTTTAAAGAAATTTTTTTAAACAAAGAATCGCGTATATTGTTTCCTGAGAGATGTTATTTATATTTTTTTCTTTTTAGGAAAAAACCTGACGTGGAGGCACCAACGGTGGCCGTTTTCCGATCGTTCGAACGCAGCAGCCTGCGAAGTTCAATGAGAGCGTCTATTCGTGGCGAGACTCTAAGGAGCAGCATGATACAAAGATCGAGCAGATCTTCCGTAAAATCGCGGAAGAGCGTAAATGCGGCCACGGAAGCTGAGAACAAGTGAACACTCTGAAAAACGCGGCACATGATTTACGACACACTGATATTTCCTTTCTTTCTCTCTCTCTCTCTTTCTCGCTACCATTGTCCTTTATTTCAGAATTGTGATATCAGAGCTACCAAAATCAAATTTTGCATATGCCTGTAATCCAACTATCAATGGCGGTTTTAGATCGATGAAAATGGAATGTTACTCGCAATAGCCCGCTCTACAATTAAGTTTACTTAATTGGAGGAGGATAGGGTTGTGGCAATTAATTTTAAGTATTGACAGTAGAGAAGTAGAAATGTCAATTAGAATTTAATCAGATTAGAATTAAAAAAAAAACGCTCTAATTGGCCGTTCTATTCCTATTCCGCAGATAGAACCCTTTACGATTTTCATTATTGTATTCTACGATAAATCCTATATGTGTGATGTCCTCGAAATCTGACTTCGAATTTCGAGTGAATGAGATAGGGACTTTTACTCGCAGTCATGTAGTGTTAACGCGAGGCTACGCTTTTTTTATTGCGCGATTCGTATTATACTATATATTTTTACCACGCTTGTATTTAATAGGAAGAAGAAAACCGGGCGCCGTGAGTTTAGAAACGCGTGAAGTTTCGAAACTCCTGTTCCGTTCTTTGCGAAATGCGCGTCCTTCGTGGAAAAGAAAAACAGGAGAAACTAATATTTTTAGATGTACCGTTCCGATTCCGCGGGTGGGAGCTGTGTATTGAGAAATAATAGATGAGAAATATAGATAAAAAAACAAATATGTACTCAAGACAATGCGAGAACAGTTCGTATGCATTTTATATAAATTGATCGCGTCTGCAGCTGCGACTTGTCACTGTTGCTCACTTACGCGTATAATATATAATACAATGTACATAACCGACGTGAATCAAATTTTTGAGTCATCTTATCAAAAGACGCGACAACAGGCTGTTGAATACGAATGAAGATTCTGAATGAGAAATTGTCGGGTACAGCTTTATCGTGATAACACACGTATACCCTCTCAGAAAAGGTTTCTAATAACAATGCTAAAAATATTCTTGATGTATTTATTGCAACCTTGTGCAATATAAAAATGGAGCCATATTAAGATGAGTCTATAATTCCTAATCTCTTCCATCGAAATAAGATTAATTTATTATACACTATTATTAAATTAAGAATATTATGAGATTTATCACAATTTTCCATTGTCTAATCTGGCTGAGAAAATTAATGCGATAGCATCGAGAGATTATTTTATTCTAGGTTTAAGAATTTTTTAATTTAAGAATATAATTTTTTTTTATTTACGAATATAATATTCCCAATGTGATAATTATGATTGTCTCTATTGAATCCAGAAATCTTTTCTGTGAGTGTATTAACGTCGTCGGGAACGTTTCACCTGGAAATGTTTTCCGCAGAAATTTAGATCTCGAGATTTGTGTACATACGCAATATTTTATAATGTAAATAAGAATATTAAATTAATTTGTATCTCCCGATTGATCTGTGTTAATAAACGTAAACTGATACTCATTGTCAGTCAAATTGATAATTACTACCACAGAGAATCGTCTTTGATCAAAAAGCGTTGCTCCGACGAAGGTGCGATCGTTAATAAACGGTAACAATTATCGACAGCTTCTCGATTGTGAAGAAAATTGTATTAGTTTAATTGTCCGACGCTACTGTATTGCATTGACGACAAGTCTGCATTAATATCGAGCACGACAAAATATATCTAGTACAGGCATTGGGATAATCAATAAGCCATCTTATCACTGCATTGCGGTCAACTGGAAATTCATCATTGCGTGTGGAATTTCAAAACCTGTTCGATGAGATGGCAGTTTATCACATTCTAACGCTTAGAACCCACCAAGCATGCGACCTTCTGCTCTCAACTTCGCAATATTGAAGTCGACGAATAATTGCACGATCGATATAACGAGCGCCGTCATTAGGTACTGTGATAACGTGAATCGCTAATACCTGACACAACTGACGTCGTTCAAGACAACATTATAGAATTATACAGGATGATTTGCGTAATCATATTGAGAGCCACAAAAGAAAATAAAAATTATTCGTCTTAGGAAAGCAAATTTTTGGATAATTTTTTTATAAAAAAAATTTTAATAATGGAAATCTTTTTAACTGAAAACTTTAATTTTCTTTCTCTTCAAAATTTTCCTGTATGTTATTAATGTTGTGAATTTCGTGTTAATATCGCGTCGTAGCTGACGAACAAATAAATTGTAAAATTTGTGATACGCTAATCTTCTTCACACGCGTAATAACAGTAATCTTGACCTTTATAATTACTCCTTATATTTAATTTATTACTTTTGATTTATTAATTTAACAAATCAATATTTATTTTCTAATATTAATATTCATTTAATTATTTTCCTATATTATTGATAGTAACAGATAGATGTTTCGAATGTCTAAAGATGAAACATCCTGTACTTGATTTATTGCAAATTCGCGGAAAGAAATTTCCATCAAATTTGTCGCAGCGTCGTTAACCAGAATAGCGGTCAAGGTTTTATGCCTAAGTAGCACAGCGCTTATCGACCTCCACGCGTAGTTTATTTCTGACTTGCAAGTTTGGCTCATTCGAAACGTGGGTTCCGACAGCGCGCCAGATATTGTCGCGTATTCGTAGGTAGCGGTACCGGAATTGCACGAATTTCGGCAACTGGCTTGAACGAATGAAGTTCGAGATAAATTTTGCTCGCTGATCGTATGAATGAAGGAAGTTAGTCATTTCGATACCGCGATAAAATACTGATGGTAAATATAGAACGATCGAAAAATTGTCATCCGCCTATTTGATTAATGATTATCCATCGTGAATGGAATTCGAGAATATTCGAGTAAAATAAGCATTAATTATTACATTGTAGTTATCTCGATGGGCAACTTAACGTCAACCCAACGTGTAGTTACGTCTGTAATCAACGGTGGAAGATCCGGTAAGTCAATAAAGCCGGCATAACAAGTGGCATATCGATTGTTTATATAGTTTCTTGAACAATTTTTTTTGCTATTTTTCTTTATTTTTAATTCTATATTGGTTATTTAATTAAATAATAATTATATACATTAAAATAAAATTTATGTTGATGACGTTTCTTATTATTAATTTATCAAGCAACTGTCATGTATTTTTCACATATTTTGTGTCAATTTTTACGTACGTAGAAATATATATATCTATCTTAAAAAAATTAGCTTTATTAAAAACTTTTTGATTTTGGTGCTTGTTTTTGTTTATTGCACTGTGTAACAAAGAGTTAGCTTCTCTCTTAATTTTTTTAGAATAGGAATTATCAAAGTGTAGGTCAATTTTTGGTAAATCGTGAAAAATTTGTCAACGATGATAAGAATTAAATTTTAAAATAAAGTACAATTATCAAAACTCTTTGTGTATGGAAATGATTTACATTGACGTCGACGTCAAAACTGTCAATAGAAATAAGAAAAAGCGTATTCTTCACATCTTAATACCTCATTATTACATATTAGAGAAATAAATTTAAAATTATATTCATTTAAAAAAAAATGAAAAAATAAAATGGTAGAAATAAAGTGGTGTATATAATATAAATAAATAAATAATTGATCAATTTTCAAAATAATCAATTTATCATTGATTACTTGTCCTCTCCCCCTCGTGCTTCTTCACATCTATTAAAGCTAGATGTCTTATGAATGTTTATCGTTTTAAAAAATGGGTTACGGACCACACAAGTTTGGAAAATTTTACTTTAGATGATAAATATTCTTTTTTTTTAATTCTCATATACGCTTCTCTTATTTAGAATCTAAACAGTCTTGAAACTGTTTAGATTCTAAAGTCGCCCTTTCAAACAAATTGTAAATTTGTAAATAAAACCTTTTTTTTTAGAAGAATTCTCTCTTAATATTAATTTCAAATTTTAGAAAGTATAGATCGATGACAGCAAATTTTGACAAGTTTCCGAAGTATCATATATAGAACTTTCATCGCACGTGTACCTATATTGAGAAGGTCGTATCGATTTTTTCTTCAGTGTCCGTTGCCTAATGCCAAACATATAATTTCATCCCGGAAAGAACGAAAGTTTTCTATGTATATATTACGAGTGTGTTGAATGAATCCTGTTATGAATGAATTTTTTACGCACGGTTAGAAACAAAAAGAAAGTCCTTTGAATTTGCCGTTGTGACATATAACGAGCTGGTTGTAGCCTCATCTATTGTGTCACTCTTAGTTTTTATTATAATCTTCTTACAATAGCATATATTTTATCAAAACTTTTTGTATTATGTTGCATGTAATAAATTAAATTAAATTAAAAATTAAAAAAATTCTTTTCGCAACGGGATAAATTTTCATTCCCCATGCGTCAGTAGATTGATGGTTTTTTTCAGCAAAATCTTTCTCAGCGAGATTTTTTTCTTGTGCAATCACAAAATTCAAGATAACATGATGTCTTCATGCTTAGATATCGAGCATCGAATCGTAACGGGGATATCTCGACTTTGAACCCAATTCTCGAATATCTCGAAAAAATAACATATTCTCGCTTCTCCGAATTTCGGGAATGTCTTTCCTTCAAGATTTTAACGACGAAATTAAAGAAGCGTGAGAATCTCGAGGTTGATTCGAGCGTCAACCTCTCCTTACCAGTCTTCCTTGCCTCTGTTACTGCTCGTGATTGTCGTTATGTTGACACACATGTACATACTACGTTTAATATATCATATTCCGCATGCCGAGCTCTTATATCAACAGTACTCAATCGAGTTTCCTCTTCAGACAGCGACTTGCGCTTCACGCGAAAGCCTCGTTATTACTATCGTCGCTTAATCGTAATCAATCGGCAAAAATACCGCCGCAAATAGTGTATAGACATTAAAAATTATTACCTGGTGAAGTGGCATTCCAACAGTTACGATTATCGTAATTACGAATTATCAGTATTCATTGTTAATTTGTGATAATTTCTTTGACGATTTGTGATGATCATTGATATTACTTCCACGCAACGTTATTTTTTCTGCAACGTGAGACATTACGTGTAATAAATCTTGAATTTTCCTGGAAGCACTCAATGATATAAATTAAAAATTGCATATACAAAAAGCGCATAATCAGTGCATCGTAAAAATAGAAGTGTAAGTATTAACAAAGATTACGTGCAATTAATTTTTGAACATAACTTGCTGAAACTTACAAGTTTTAAGATAAATGTCTCAGTAACCCAGTAAGGACATGTAATGATGCAAAGCTAAAATAGTTGAATTTTTATAAAGAATTTACGATGATCTAATTACTTTCTTCTATTGTTTATAAAATAAATACAAGAAAATATTATCTTAACAAATACATAACATCTCTTAAAAAATTTTAAGAATATCACTGAAATATAAACTTTAATCTAGTCGTGTAACTAAGTTTACTTTTTAACGTTAATATTTATAGTATTTAAAATGATCTATTTTATAAATATCTTTAAGTATTTAAAAATTACATTTAAATTAAAAAAAAAGAAACACATTTAAGATTAATAAATAATAATAAGTTTCTGGTGTAAGTGTCTAGGTATAGAGACACATTCGGTCACTGGGACATTTACCTTACAAGAGGTCAACCAACAGAGAAAGTGTTTCGATAGATTCAAAGGGCGTAGCGTCAAAAGATATTAAGGTTTCTCGAAAAAATAAAGAAGGAGGAAAAAGGAGAAAATTTGATTGAAGATGCTATAAATCTGTAATAACTATTACATAATTCAATAATATTAAAAATATCGCGAGAAATGTAAATTCTCAAATCTTTCAAAAACATCCTTTATGCATCTAAAGATTTAAAATGAAGCAATGTTAAAATATGAATTATCGATTGGGTATCAATGACCGACTTCATGGAGGATGTTTAACATGTAGATGTAGAATTTGCTCTCATCACATAATGTTAATTATATGCAGAGATGATAGCGACCCTTTTTACGCAAGAAAACGTTAATTTTATCAAAAGGCAAGTAGTGAATGTAATCACATATTTTGCAATCGCAAAGTTAGTACGACTTTTGAACGTTTTTTGCTAATTAACCTTAATGAATAATCAGCCGCAAGATATTTGCAAATAAGCATAAATTTGTGATAAGTTTCGCGCTATTTTCAAATTCGGTATGAAATGCGTAAACGTGCATAAATTTACGCACACGTGTAAAATTGCAGATTCAAATGTACTATATTTTTACATGATTATTATTTTCACGCTTGGCAGTCCTCAAAGTCTTGCGGGTTTGCAAGTACGACGATCTTGCAGAACACATTGTTGCTTCTGCACGATCAAAAATAATCTTCATCGCGTTATCAGGCGGCGTCGGACCACTTTGTGATTCGTCGCGACGTAGTTTACGTTTGACATTGACCCTTAGCTATAACTTTCGATATCTCCTCGCTCCTGAACGTCAATTTTTATGTACATTTCTCTGGGGCGTTTGCCGTAGATACACGCAATCGCCAAGTATCGCGGGCAACGATGTTTTCGGTTCTCAAGAATAAAAAGTAGTCGTGTTAGCCGTTCACGAGAGTAGAAATCTCAAGCGCCACTTTGTTGGGAGGACAAAGTATACGTAATGTATCGAATTATATTAATGGCTTTTCGACATTATATAAGTTATTTATATTTTGTTTGCAACGCGCCAATAAATAACAGTATTATAATATTAAGCGTCCGGAAGCTAATTAAATATTATTGCTATTTGCAATTAATAAGGAATTCAGGATTAGATGCGGAATACAATAAAGTTCATAGGTTGGATGCACTAGTACACAATTAAAGCCGATGTACACAAATCAATGGAAAGTTGTGTACATATAAATATATAATTGTGAAATTCTAAATATATTTTATATACTGCTTTGATAAAATATGTATTTTATCATTATTATTTGCAGAGATATTTGAGATATTTGCATTCGTTTTTACTTCTTTAATGTGCACGCAGACAAAGATGTTCCTTTACATTCAGTATCTGTTTGTTTAGCTTATTTTTCAGAAACAATATATCTTTACGTAAAATTATTTTGTTAATTAAAAGTTTTTTAGTTTTATTGCATTGAATATTTGGCAGAAAGTACACAAGATTGTTTGAAACAATATTATTCAATGAAATATTTCTTTACATATTAATGATATAAATATGATATAAGTAAATATATTTTATTTCAATAATTTAATGTAATTTATTGCGTGCAACACATAACAAAGCATACAAACAATTTTTGATAAAATATATGCCAATGTAAGAAGATTATAATAATAACTTGGAGCCATGCGACTGATATTATGTCTTATATATATCTAATGAACATCAACATAAAAATAAAAATAGACTATTTAAATTAACTTAAAGCATGTAAATAAATATAGTTAAATTATTTCAATTATTGAAATAATAAACTTTTTACTGAAATAATACAATACTTTCATTGCAACAATGAAATCGTTTGAGTTAATAAAATTGTTTAAGTGAAAAAGAAATTCAATTTTTTTCAAACAATTTTAATTTACAGTTCACATATATAGTGATTAGATTAATCCAATGTATCAATTTCTTTAAATTTAGGAAAAATTATTAAATCTAAAGGAACATTTCTGTGTACGCACTAGCACGGTCTCCAATCGAATTCTCTATTAATTCAGCAGGTATTCATTCCCATTTAGAAATCTGTTTAGAAATCGTTAAACCCTATTACGTATCTTCAACATTCTCCAATATCTTCGACGCCTACATTTATCTACGAAATATCTGATATTATCTGCATCATAATTATCATATTAAGTAGGTAGAAAAGCGACCGTTATCCAACATCATTAACCACGTGCCGGGTCGTCAAACTTGCGCTTGATCTTCATTATTATCTCAATCGAGGCGCGCGTCACGAGCCACTTGATCTCGTCACGTTCGGACAATGCCGGTTGCTCAGATCGCTTCCCCCTCAAATCACCCGTTTAACATCTCCGCGAGGATAAATTCAAGCTACACTGGACTTTGCACCGTGCAACCTAAGTCGGTCGTAACAGAAGCGTTAGAGTCCACTCATTTTTATCGGATGTTCACTCAATTTACTTGAATCGCGTAATTTATTGCTTACGTCGTTATAAGAGGGGCGCTTAATTGCGTAGAGAATTTAGAGCTTCTCTCTCCGAACAGCAAATATTGCGATCATCTTGGATATTAAAAAAATATACATGGTTCGTCAACTTTAGTTTAGCGCTTGTAAGTCAGTCTGTGTTACTTTCTTCTTTCTGGGTATCTTTTAAATCAACGAACCTACCTTTTAAATCATAATATTCCGAATAATTTTAAAAGTTCTTTTCTTTCAGTTTGAGTTTACGGAGTTGACGAAACGGGCTCTGTTTTTCTTTTTCCTTCTTTCTCTTATTCAACTTTCGCCAAGTGTAAATCTAGCGTATCAAATATCCCCCTTAGGACGATGAAGAACTCGAACGGCATGAAGAACCCTATAGATGCCGTAGATCCGAACGAAAGCACCACGCTGAGGCAAAAGTTGGAAACCTTCGACGATATCTTGCCGTATGTCGGTGACTTTGGCAGATATCAATGGCTACTTTTACTAGCCTTGCTTCCCTACAGCGTGGCGTACGTCACTCTGTACTTCTCGCAATTCTTCCTCACCCTGGTACCGCATGAGCATTGGTGTAAAATAGAGGACCTGATCTCTTTGAACATTACCCAAGAAGAAAGGTAAAATTTTTGTAACGATCGCACTCGTTGAGATTCTAAACCAAATGATATATTTTATAATACTTGAAATACGTTGAAAAATTTATATTTTAATTTAATTATTACCATATTCGACAATATACATCTCTGTAATTTATCAAAATAATTTTGGATTGTGGAACGGAGTTGTTTTAAAAAATTGATTAATCGCTCAAGTCTCTCGGTTTTTGCACGAATGCTATCTTCTTGTTATCTGCGAAGAGATATTTCGTATATTAGAAGTCGATGTTTTCAGAGTGGAGATTGGCATACCAAAGTCGCAAAATTATCCGTATTACGACCGATGCCATCGAAGGGATTTGGATTTCGCTATTCTAAATCACAGGAAGGATATTCGCTCGATTGAATGGAAGGCAAATAAAACCGTAGATTGCAGTCACTGGGAGTACAATTTTACGCAGATCCCATACGCCAGCATAGCGGCTGAGGTGAAGTATACCTTGAACGCGTCTCTCATTTCGTGTGTATAAAATATATGAAAGGCACGGAGAGAGAATCGGGATTTGAAAAAGTATATCTTTTCTTGCCAAACAGTCGTGCGATTAACTGAGATTACGAGCGATCTTTCCCGTAATTTCAATCGTAATTCATTGCAGACCGATGAGCGGCAAGAGATGAAGAAATAAGATAAAAATCAATTTTACGTAACTCCTGTAAACGCAGAAATGTAACGAACATTGCGTGCCTCGCATAATTTCAATTTATTGCAGAGAGAGAGAGAGAGAAAGAATTTGGTAACAGCTACCAAATATTAAGTGAAATAGTGTCAATAAATATTTGGTTAATGTAATTAAAAATAATTTTACTTTCCTAAATATTTAGAAAGTGTTATCAATTTCGTTATTTGGTAAATAACTATTTATTTTATTTCTTCTTTTCTCGCGGCACTAAAGAAAGGAATTTAATAGCTACCAAATGTTGAATGAAATAATGTCAATTAAATAATTGATGAATATAACCAAAAATAATTTTATTTTCCTAAATTTGATTTTCTAATCAAATTTATATTTACTAAATATGTAGAAAAGTAAAATTCAAAATTTAGGAATGTAATTTTTGTAATATTTATTAAAATAATTTTTGACTACATTTTAACCAAATATTTAATTTGCATTATTTCAATATTTGATAGCTATTACAAAACTCTTTTCTTCATTACAGCGAGAAAAGAAGAGATAAAGATAAATGCGTCAATGCAAAAACGTGATAAACGTTGCATTTTTTTGCGCACTAATTCTGGACCCTTTGTGATTAGCTAGATTGGGTATGTGACCAGGAATACCTCATCTCGACGGCACAATCGATCTTCTTCTGCGGTTCTATCGTCGGTGGTTTACTCTTCGGATGGATTGCCGATCACAGAGGCCGAATTCCCGCCCTGATGCTCTGTAACGGCATCGGGCTCTTGGCCTCGATCGCGACTGCGAGCGCGAATACCTTCTGGTCCTTCGCCGTCTGCAGATTTCTTACCGGTCTAGCTTTCGACAATTGCATCAACATCCCGCTGATTATCGGTGAGCGATTGGCAAGAGATAATTAGCTTCGCGACGACGATCGTTCGCGTCGCTTGCGGCACCGAATAAGAGACTCTATTTCGACATTCGTTCAGAATTATATGCGAAGATACGCGGTCAATGTTTTTCATTTTTCTAACGTGTTACACAAATCTCGATTGTGGATCTTTATGGCAATTATGCGCGTATATAGTTTTCATTATAACAAATGGTATTATGTGTAGACTACCCGGAAGAGCTCGACAGAGATGAAAGATCATTGTATTCGATCTGTGACGTGTTTTATGAATATTTATAGGCGTGAATATTACGGCGCGCAATTCATTCCGTACGTAATTTCATTGTTAGCTGTTTTACGTAAGCTATTAATTAAACATCTCGCGTGCTATTAATTAATCTGTTGAATATTCCGGCACTTTTTTCATATTGATTAACGAATCCAAATTTTGTCAGTGCTTGAGTATATGGCCGTGAACAGGCGAACCCTTGTCGTTAACATTGCCTTCGGCGTGTACTTCGCCATTGGAAGCACAGTTCTGCCGTGGATCGCGTACTATGTCGCAGATTGGAGATTCTTTGCCTACGTCAGCGCGATCCCGATGATGAGTGTCTTTATCACGCCATGGATTCTTCCCGAAAGCGCTCGGTAAATAAATATCGTACGAATTTTTAATCTCCATTCCACCCAGCCATTCAAATCACAAATACACTTACTTTCAAAAGTATTTACCTACGTTGTCTTTCCTAATTAAATAATGGGAATTTTGAAGAAGACTAAATTTCAATCTTTCTTCCTAATCTTCGAGATGTTGGGCTTATAATAATCTTGATGACTAAAAATATTCTACATATATAAAGAGAATATAATAGAATTTACTATATTTTCAGAACAGAAGTAGGCATAATGAACAGAATTAGGCACACACACACATAAAAAAGAAATACATAAAAAAACTCGGAGTGGGTAAATATTTTTGGGCGGTAATGTACATAAAGTGAGTTTATTGTACAATAAAGTAAAGTGAGTTGGGGGAAGATGCCATACTTGTATTTTTTTTCTGGAATAGCTTTATTATGTTATGAAATTAAGTCATGAAAAGTTAATAATGTTGCGTCCGACGAATATGCGTTTGCGGATTTTCCGACGGGACGCACATTCGCTTATTCTCACTGTCATATGAATAAAACACTTCACCGTATTAAGAGAGAACACTGGCTTTATTGGCAAGTGACAGAGCTCGTCATAATCAAGCGTTCCCAGAACACGTCCATCAACTTGACAGTTTCGTACTTTAGGTAGCAAGGACGCTTAATAAAATATGCGAGACCTTTATTTATTCATACAAATAACCCAAGGAAAGCAGAAAGCTCAAGTATTAGTTTTGATATTCCAAACTTTCGGGAAAAAATAATTACTCAAGCCTATCAAAACTGACATTTTCTCCAATATAAATGGGGAAAGATGCCACCTCATATGAAAGAAGATGTCGCAAGCATTTAAATAATAGTATGATATTTAAATAATACATTGAAAAAAAGATTGGTTATAACTACCAAACTAAAATAGTGAAATAGTATCAATTAAATATTTGGTCAATGTAACCAAAAATAATTTTACTTTTCTAAATATTTAGTAACTTATACCAGATTTGATAATACTTACTAAACATTTAGTAAAATAAAAATATTTTTGGTTATTTTGACAAAATATTTAATTGATACTTTGGGAAGCAATTTCTTATACTTTGATACTATTACAAGTTTAATATTTTCACAAATATAAAATGTTTAGAATTATATAAAGTACCAAAAATTTTAATGAAGGTGTCAAACTCGAAAAATTACATTTTGTATATATTAGCATCTTATCCCCATGTTAGAAAAAGATGTCACTACAGTTTGTATACATATAATGATTTCATGAAATATAATTTATGCTAAACAGAAGATTACCATAAAATATGATTCAAAACTGTATAACAATTAGTTGGTTTTAAAGTAAGCATAGAGCTTAGCTCTTACGTTATCGAATGTAATTGTAAAGAGCATATTTTACGACTTGCCTCTTTGTATTCTTACAAGTCTTATTCTTTAATATCGGAAATCTCTTTCACAGCTTTCCAACAGTCTAGGGCATATTTATGCCCAATCAGAATAGCTAGCTTCTTATTTATGAAGAAACTATTATCAAAGTGACTTCTTCCTCCAACTGGCACCTTCCTCCAATTTACCTTAGTAATTATTTAATTTTGTAATCAAAACGTTGTAAAAGGATTTTTTATCTTTCCGTTTTTATCTTTGAATCAAATAAGCATGACGATTAAATGAGGTTTACAGCCTTTAAACGGACAGTCTTAACGATTTCTAGAAAATCATGTCGCTCGTAGAAATTCATTGCGGTTGTAAGCTCGTTTCACTGTTATCTCCGTCCTGCGTGCTCCGAACTTTCTGCTGAAATAGAACACTGTTTCGCTATTAAGGTGGTTTGTCGCCAACGGCAGAATAGATAAAATGGTGCAGAAGCTGCGACGGATAGCCAAAATCAACAGAAAGTGTCCCGACACGCGCATCTTCGAGGTCTTTATTGTAAGTAAAAGTGATAACGAGACGCAAAACTGACATGAGAACGTGACCTAAATCCATCGTCCACGTTATCGTCTTTACAGAGAAACTTGACCGTGGCCGACACCCAAAGGGAGAGCGCGACCATCTTCGATATTCTGAAGTTACCGCGTCTAGCGAAGAACGCCATCCTGCTAATCTTCTTTTGGTGAGTAACACGTAACTTAATTTTCTGCTAACGTTTCGTCGCGTCTTCTCCTTTATTCGTTATATCCTCCTCGACTTCGCGGAACATTAATTTTTCAAGATATCGCTTTTTCATCCCGCGAGAGGATATATTTTGACGCAATCTCTTTTCCCGGAAGCAGCTACAGAGTTTGGCGGCGCGTCTCAGGTTCCATCCGTTAAATTTATACTGCGCTGCTGCTTTCGAGATCGAACGCTATATTCCACTTTCCACTTTAATGCATTAGATACGGCGACGAAGTTATGGATGTACTTTCGGTATTTTCCAGGTCCTTGACAATGATAGCTTTCGACGGCCACGTATACTCACTCAAGCTGATCCCGAGCTCGGTGTTCGTATCCTTCTCCCTCGCCTGCGCGACCGAGTTGCCGGCCGGGCTGCTGTTGACATTACTGTTGGATCGCTGGGGTCGCCGATTCTGCGGATTTATCACCCTGGCCATGACTTGCTTCTTGAGCTTCGCCGAGCTGCTGTTACAGTCGAGTAAATACATATGCACGTGCTTTTAAATGTCTCTCTCTAGTAAAATCGAATTATTCGCGATCGCGTCACGATCTGTTGTTTCATGAGTTTTATCATTCAGTCGCAGCGAAGCTGACGATGTCGGTGCTCTCGCGATTTTGCTTAAATATGGCGGCCAACGTGGGCCTTCAATATGCCGCTGAACTGATGCCGACCCCCATCAGGACACAAGGGGTCGCATTAATCCACATTTTTGGCATTATCGCTCATTCCATCGCGCCATACGTAGTGGATAGCGTAAGTTAATTTTTAGTATTTTTCTTAGTAAGAAAAAAGGCGTATTATCGAACTCTGATGCAACTATTCTGCGTTATGATCGACAATGTAATTAGTATTATTATAGAAGTTATTTTAGTACAATTCTAGCAAAGAGAGAAGTTTAATTACATTTAAAACGTATTCCGTTATAAATGGTTTATTGTACAAACAATTGAAAAATCGTTCAAGAAATTTGTATTTTTATACGAATTGGAACACTTTTCAGAAATACTGAGAAAATTCACTTTTCTTGGAATTTTTCATGTACGTGAATTAGGAAATGTTCCAAAATTAAAAAATTAAAATTTCTCAGCCTATAATTTTTTAAAAATATTTTAAACTTTTTCAGATTTTACAAGATTTTATCAGAAATTATAGATTATGAAATCTTAGGATGTTTCAGATTTCATATATGAAATATATATGAAAAATTCTAGAAAAGACGTAAATTTTCTTAACATTTTTAAAAGTATTCCAAACTATGCAGAAATTTTAAAATTACCTACAAAAATCCTGAGGAAAATTTTGATTAGGAATTTAATTTGAATTTCGTCAGGCAAATATTAAACACATCACATATTGTGTTCGTTATTTAATTATTTTTAATTTTTTTTTTGTAACGCATGCGAAATTCAAATCGGGCAATTTTGTCGAGGTATAATAGAATGAACAGTGACAATAGTGCCGAATCTTCATTTTAGACTATGAGTTTTATCCGCTCGATATTTAGTCAATCAATCGAAAATGTTTCAGGCCAAGATTTGGGACGGACTGCCGATGATGATCATTAGCATCGTATCATTTGCAGCCGCTACTCTGATATTGTTCCTACCAGAGACGCTCGGCCGCGATCTTCCGCAGACTCTACGTCAGGGAGAGGAGTTTGGCAAGGAGCAAAGCTTTTGGACGCTGCCCTGCTGCGAGAGACCGCGTCCGAATCGACATCGACATTATCGTCCAAGCGAGCTATAGTTCTTTCAATTCAATTCAATTCAATTGTTATATAATATATAACCCTTGGCGCAATCGCCGAGGAAATGTAATTAAAAAAAAAAAAGAAACCTGCGCCTCGCGTGGCACGTGATAATACGATAAGTAAGCATTTCTTTTATACGAATTAATCAAGTTCACGGACAAGATCGGAATGATTTCCCGATCTGAGGAGCATTTTCTGGGAGGATTTACTTTTGAGAGTAAATGCATTAGTTTACATGAAGATAAAATAACTTGTTCTTTTATTTAACACTATTATTTGACCACCTTCAGATGGCGATGAGCGAAATATTGACGTCCTCCGCGATTTTCGAAAGAATTTCCAAGTTTGGCAGTGAAAGGTGAAAAAAGTGTTTTTATGCTGTGCTAGCCTATGTACATTAAATTACCTAAAATTTTCTACTTATGTAACGAAAATTAATTCACGGTTGCTATCGCCGCTAGCGATTTCGCAACAATCTCTTGATGATACATCAAGAAAGCGACGGCAGGCCCTGTATCTACTTGCATGGTTCATCTGAACCGTCGCATTCTTTCAAAAATATCGAGTATAACAAGATGATTTCCGTATCTGTATTTCGATACGAAAAATGAGTTGTCCTTTATGTACCGCGGCTCAGAGACGTCATTCGTCGGAAAGACAAGGAACAATGAGCGAAGGGATGGACGTCCCTTTGTAATAGATATTTTAATTCTGTTGAGCTCGTAGTGAACGATGTATATGAATATCTGTAGCACGCGATATTTATCTACGCTGCCGCTCAAAAGTATTTGCGCGCTCTGATTTTAGTGCCTAATTTATTATCTTTATATATATATA
>QKQZ01038738.1:0-12120 GCA_003595255.1 Solenopsis fugax
ATATTTTCTGCGACTTTGTGACCAAAACAGCACGTCTCTGTTTCGTCCGGTGCAGGCAGGGACGATAGTGTCTCGTGCCAAATAAACGCGCAACGCGAGGAATGAGCGCGAGACTGTTCCGTGTCTCTTTATACAAGCCGACGACTTCCGAGATTATCGAATCTCAGTAACGCTTGAACTAATTAAGTTCTGAGTAGCCTTAATAAAGCAATAGCAAATTTTTAGCAATCACAGAATAAATGCAGAGAAAAGAAAAGAGGAACTGCAGAGATATTTGAAAAGAAATTTGCATTTTCTCTGCAAAACTTATTTACACAGAAATGTAAGAAAAACAGAAGATTTTCGAACAGTATGAGGTACTGCCACTAGGTGGATACGAGAATTTTATATCTCGTAAGTAAAAAAAATCATAGAATAGAATAAAAGTCGTAGCATTATGTGATTTTTCACTCTTGTCTTGGCAAGAGTATTTTTTGAAAGCGAGTCCCTAAAATTGGACTCCAGATTTAACAAAATAAGATAATAGTTTCGAAATTAAAATTTAATTAAATTTGAAAATTGAATTTTTATGACTATTTACGTGCTAAAATTGTGTTGAATTTTTGTTGAAATTTTTCTGCAATTTCATCACATATTTTTGCGCAAAGTGACCCAATTTTGAAACAAACCGGAGAAATGTGCAGAAAAATTGCAAAAAAATATTTTCGCCTGGATATATATAAAAATTTTTATTCATGAAAATTACTACTATGAAGTCTATCCGTTATGAAACATAAAAAGAAGAACAGTATAATTAAAATACAACAACAAACCTGTACGCAAGCGTATACTGAAGCCACATGTCTTATACAAATCCAACAATCACTTGCATGTGATAAAATTAAGACCGCTACTAAACGCTACTAAATTTGACTTAAACGCAAGATAATGGCTAAAATACTAATCGCATAAGAAAATCGATGAAATGAGTATAATATGTAAAAATTTTACTTATTTTCTTATCAGCTTACTAAAATCTTTTTCGATGTACGAAACTATAATTTTATTATAGCACGCTTTTTATCATGTCACAAGAAAATTTTTATACGACTTCGTGAATAATCTGAAATCAATCTTTAACGAGATTGACATCTCCTAATAATTTTCACTCATGCGATGATTCGTCATCTAATCTAATTGCCTTAAAAACAAAGCAAGAAAGGCTCGATTAAATTGAACGAGAATTTTCTCGACTTTTTGTGCCATTCTTGTGTCAATTCGATCTTGTAATTTCGGCGATTGTAGAGGTCAAAAATTTCGCTTACCGTTTTAAAGAAAAAGCGATGCTACTGTTCGTGAAGCACGGTGATCGTGGGATTTTGCTCGATTTTATGTCTTATGACTTTGCTGTCGCTGACTTCTTATCACTACTAAATCTGACTCGATGGCGGCGATGGCAACGATGGCCACGGCAATGACGACGACGATGGCGACAACGAAAGCACGACGACGGGGTGGCTACCACGATACCTCTGTCTCGTGAATGCGCAATGCAGACTAGAAACGCCGCGCCACGACGCGTGAGAGAAGTTGGAGAACCGCCCTCCACTTACCCTCACACAAATGCTTCGCGTGATCAGCGAGAGAGCCTGGTTGCACTCTAATCGGAGTTTTGAACAAATGGATTTATTTCGTAAATTTACTTATGTACAGAAGTGCAATATTCTTCTTTCTTATTTGATAATTATTTTAATAACTTCAGTAATGGAACAAGAGAATAATTTTCAAAAATGTTTCAAGCACTATAAATAATAAAAAGTAGAAAAAATATCGCTGCAATTAGTTGTAATAAAAAATTGCTGTAATTATTACGTAAAAATATTCTTAAAAAATTTGATTTACATGTATGTGTCTGTTGACAAACATAGAGCAGTAAAGGAATGCGAACACTGAAGTAAAAATTAACTTATAATATTAAATCAACTTATATTATTATTACAGTATTACTGTCAATGAAAGTTGGATTACGTCAAATTTCATTATATAAAAAAAGTCATTAAAAAGTTCAATATTTTATTTATAACATAACTTTAATGACAAACTTGTTTCAATATAAAAATTTCGAGCAATTTTTGTCATATATATATATACTTCATTCAGAAACTAGAGAAATATCTCCGCTATAATTTTTTCATTATTTTTCCAAAAATGTTAAAAATAATTATTAAAAAGTATTGTCGAAAATATCATAATCGTATTTATTGTAATTTTGAAGGTCATGGCAAAACTGATTGCTTCTAAAAAAATGTATAAAATTTTAAAAGTAAACCATATAAGACATAAACATAAAATAAGAACATATTATAATACTATAAGTATTGGTAAAGATCATAAGGAAGGAAATCATAAAGGAAGTGTTATTATACAAAAATATGCATTGTTTAGAAATTATTGTTTGTAAATATTAAGTTATTTATTGTGTGTGAGTATGCGTGTGTGTGCATGTGTGTGTGTGAGCGTGTGTGTGAGCGTGTGTGTGCGTGTGTGTGTGCGTGCGTGCGTGTGTGTGTGTGTAATTTTGAAAATGCGACGTTTACTACATAAAAATATTCTTAAAAAATTTGATTTATATGTAAGAGTACGATTTTACATATACAAGTAAAATAATATTTAAAACATTAATTGTATTTGAAACAATTTATAATCAATTATTTTTAATTTTAATTATGGAATTCACACATGAGTGTACGAAGTCCATCGCTACTCGTATCACTATCCTTCTCTAACATTCAGCGAGCGTCGTTCGATCTTCCTCCCCTATTTGCGAGTTTTCATGCACCCTCTCCAGCAAGCATGGTTAATTCCCTTGAATCACCCTATACTACTCATTTTTATTCATTTCTTTAGCCACATTAGCCACACTACTTTTCTTTCCCCTTCTACCTTCATGTTTTTCCAAAATCTTTGCTTCTTTGTAGTTTTACAGGAATTTTTTTGTCACACTTCTACATCGCAGAAGTTGAAAGAGAAAAACGCTATTTTTGCGCTTTCTTTTCTCTCCTATTTCTTCCACTATTCGTCCTCTGAATCAGCCAGCGTAGAACATTCCCGATGAATCAGCGTCTCTTTCTTTTTCCTTCCATTATCTCGTCTACATTAGAGAGAATCTTCTGTAGATGAAATTAAAGGGGGATAGATTTCTTTAAGGAATTATGCTTTGTGAAGTGGCTTGCTGGCTGACCGTCAGAAAAAGTAATCTATTTTATTATTAAAAAATGATCCTCTGGTTTATATTGAAAGAAATCAAGATGTCCTAACAATAGCTCATTAATTATAAAAATCTTTGTAGCTTTTAAATAAAATCTGCTATCTTCTTTGGAATCTTTCTTTTTAAACTATTATATATATAAATATTTACTTCACAAAAAACATTGTATTAAATTATATTTATGCCTCTTAGAACCTTCGCTGTTGATCGTACGTGACAATTTTACAGTTGTATGAATAAATATACTATCACAATGCAAACATTTCGATTCTATTCAGTGCATGTTATAACAAAAATTAAATCCGAACCTAGTGTGAGGGTGATCCGACGTCTCTTCCCATTATTTGGTATTGAGTTCTGAAATAAAAATCCCAAAAATGGGTCAATAATATAAAGTAGATGTCTACCAGGTGGGCGTCAACTTGATCTATTTAGAAAAAAAATCGTAGCATTGAAAACAATACGTGAACTTAGAACGTATTAACTCAAAAATCATACACGATGATAAAATTGTAAAGCTTACGTATTGAGAGACCGGAGCAACAAGCGTGACAACAAACTGACAGGAAAAATAAAGATCCAATAAAGAAGAGAGGGGAATTTTTAAAAGAATATACTCTCCTTTCCATTGTGAAATCGTCGTCACGCACTCAAAGAAAAAAAAACGCTGTTGAATCAACAGCATCAGTCTAATTGAAAATATTTTGTTAATTCAATAACAGTACTAATAAAATTAAAAAATTAAAAATAAAAACAAATACAGTTAAAATTTAGTTAAATCAACTACATATATTAGTGACAACCCTAGATTCGACGTTTAATTGAATCAAATTACGTTTTAATTAGTATTTCAGCATTTTTTTTCTCAGTGCACCAATAAGAAGCTCATCACTTAGACCCTAGTTAAAACTATCAAGTCCACAAGAGAATCAAAAAGTTTGGTGTCACCTTGTGAATTTAGACATCAATTTTACTTTTTTTTTATAAAGAGTTTTTAAGATATAAAAAATATAAGAAATAATTTTGTTAGAAAGATATAAAATTTAAATTTAGAAATAAAATTACAAAATTTCCAGGATTAGCAATAAAATTTCCAGGAAAATCCCTGATTCCAGAGGGCACAGTCTCAAATCCTTAACTTTCTAGGTAATGGACATCCTAGTTACTTTGAAATTGCTATTAACATTTCTGCGAATAAAAATACGCCAGCAAAAACATGTTTCATGAAAAGAAAGAAAGCGACAATAAGCAACAACTTTCAATATTTTGAAGGTTTCAAGGGAAGTCTCAAAAAAAAGCAAATATGACATTAAAAATTACATTTTAATTATAAAGTTTCTTCTTAATTTATCAAAATTCGTCAACATGCTATACATATATCGATTATTTGTAAAAAAACATACAATGTGACAATCAGTTGTTTAACAATAAGATTGGATATTGATAAGGATAAAACAGATTATCGAGGAAAGATTGTCAAACACAAGAAAATAGATGAGTTAATATGCCACTATAGACGACTGATGAAATTCTAATTACCTATATATTAAATATATTTCAAAATATATTAAAAATACAATGCCAAAAAACAATTGCAATTTAATACAAGAAAAATTTACTCTATGCCTCGCGATTAAGCAATGGCAAATAATTTTTAGCGTTTATTCGTTCCTATGAACTTTTTAGTACAATCTTATATACAATCTACTGCAACGGTTTATATACAGTGTTTTAATTATTGAAGAAACGTGTGAACAAACGTACTGTATGAAAATTTTCTTTTGTAATGTAAACATAAAATCTTAACACGTACATACAGGAATGCAATTTTTAAGACATAGCGCTACATTATTTATAGAATGCTGCTCGATCACTGATATTGGAAATCATATCAGGATGAATCATAGAACGATGTTAAATAAGTATTAAAAATTAAATTTTTCACTCTCATGAGTTCTTATAATATTATGCTTTTCGAAAAACAAATGAAAATAGTACTGCAGCCTTTGAGAAAGGTCACCCAATCGAACATGATAATAAAATCCGCAAGCATCGGTACGTTACTCGGACTTCGGTTTCGTGTCTTCTTTGTAGTGCAACAGCACAAGAGAGAAAAGAAACACGCCGGCCATCATGGAGAACGCACTTATGTAGTACGGGAAAGCGCTTGGTATAAAACGCTCGTATTGCGTATGCTGCAGTGGACGTACAGAAACCTGCGTGGTACTGTAGAGATGCGTCAATCCGATGCGCGTATAATCCACCTTGAACTGATACACTCCGTATACGTCGGGAATTTTGAACCTGCCTTCGTAACGGCCATTTCCCACCGGTTTCATAGTCATACGCACAAATGGATCGATTCGCACGAATTCCAGCTGCAGATCGTTTGTCTCGTAGGGCACCCATTTACCATCCGACAGCCTTTCGACTTCGATTGAATATACCACGTTGTCCATGATTGTGTACGCGGCTGGCGGCTGCGTCTCGCCGATCCGATGATGATGAACGGACGACACGCGTATGACACCGTTCTCCTTGAATAGCCACTGTGCTATAGCCTTAGCCACCATCTGATTGCCAGACTTCTCATATCTATGACCACCTAGCAAAGCAATCAACCTTTTTTATCTCAGAAATTTTCGACAATTGAGTAAAAAGATTAATTATAGAAATATTAATTTTTTATCAAACTTTAATTTTTATTTAATCTTTCACAGTGTAGCGAAAATTAGATTTTTGTGCCATCACTGTGGGAAAAAGTTTTTATATTCCACTACAATTTTGGTATTAAGGTTTTTAAGGTCACTGAATACGAATATATTAGAATTTCGAAATTCAAACTGGTGGATTCAATATGGCGGACCGAAAAAACCTCGCCCATTTTTATAAGGGTTTTGGGCCATTCGCGTCCAGTCATCAATCATATATAAATTTTGTAGATAATAATAACATTAAAGAAAAAATAGATTTATATCTTCAAACCCCCACCGAAAATAGTTCTAATCTCCTAATAGTGCCATTTTATTCGTTCGACGACTCATCATCAGAGCTATCTAATACAACAAATATTATGTTCTGCTACAATATAGACATGGTATTGTGTTTTATTAACATGCCTGGACTGTATTTAAGAAATATTGGATATATACAGGATGTCCCATTTTAACTTTTGCATCAAACTATTTCATAAAGTATAAGATATGGAAAAAGGTTTCAAACAAAAAGGCATTATTGGTTTAACTTTGGATAGTGCCGTCAAGATCAGGTCACATCGATTTTTTTTAATGGAACATCTTATTTTTGATTCCAGAATCTAATAACTGGTGTCAAGAGCTTTCCAAAATACTATAAGCAAGTTACTTTTCATTAAATACTTTCCGAGTTATAGTATAATGTTACTATAGATTGATTAGATTGAAAATTTATATATATTTTTTTTTTCTCTTTCTTTGCTAATAAATCTTAATTTTTTTTTTCTACCTTGTCCCTTTTGAACAGGGCTGGTGAATGCTTCATCACTGAAGAAAAATAGCGAACCCGAAAAGAGAACTCGAGCATTATTTCTTGCCTGCAGAGCTGCTATCAGTAAAGTATTTTTGCCAACCCCATGCGGATATTCTTTGACTGGTTGATCCGGATAATAGGTATATGCTGAAGTGGATGCCGATAATAAGCGCAAAATTAAAGGATTATCTGTATCTGCGATCAGCCCAGTTCCCTGATATAATAACGGAGGAATGTCCTTGTTTCCAACAATAACTGGAGCATCTATTAGATTCGCCGGATCCGCCACTATAGTGGTGTGCTGGCCGCTGTCAGAAACATCATAGTTCATATGATCGATCACAGTGGATCCTTCCTCATCTACCTCCAAGCCACATTCCGAAGCCAATTCATGCATAGCATCACCGGATTGCGAGGAGCCGGCGAGCAGAACATTTCCACCATCATCTATAAATTCCGTTATCGCATCTACATTTAAGACACCGCCAAACTCTTCCACGGTCGGTGCAAATATTATCAAATGTTCGTACAAATATTCGCCATATTTGGAAAGCTGCAAAGTTGCGTCGTCAGCTGACTTGAAAGTTAATACATAACCACTGTCTGTAATAATTTTAAAACATTAATTAATATTACTTAATTCTGTCATTCAAATTTATTCAATTAAATGGAGAGAAAGGCAGAGAGCAGAATTATACTAATTAATATTTCTTCTGTAATTTTATATAATTTTTTAATTCTTCAAACTATCTGTCTTTACTTTCAGTCTTAAAACACAGTTTTTAAATTGAACTGAATATTACTTTGATAATCAATTCAATAATACTGATACTAATAAACATCTTTATAAGACTAATACAAATAAATATCTTGTAAATATGACAAGAATTGCTATGAAAAAAATCACCCCATTCAGTGTTCCAACCTGGACTTCCCTATTACTATGTAGGACCATTGAAGGTGATCATTGAAGTTTCTTTTTGTCTTGACTTCCTTCAACCTTCTCTCCATTCAATATTATACATATTAATTGTTATATATGTATATCATGGTTACATTTCATTTATTCAAATTTATTCAACTGCTTCTTAACAATAGGAATAATAAAAAAAATTACAGCATGTAAATAAATGTTACACAAATATTCTAAAGACGTATTTCTATTGATAAAATATTTTAAAAAGTTCATATGAATATAGGTCGAGAAATGTTTTATTTTTGAAATAGGAGAAATTTTATTGTAAAACAGTGGAATATCTTGAAAACGAAGTAATTGATTTTATGTCGAAATATGCCAGAATAAAGAATAAAATATCTTATTATTAATTAATATTTTAGTATGCAGAATAGACGAATCATATCGCCTATGTAAAAAAAATCTTACTCCATTAAAAAAAATTAAATCTTTATTAAACTTTGAAAAATCAATTTTCGAAGAGTTTTCAAAAATTGATTTTATCATTATTTATTCTCCTTTAGCCATACAAATTTTAGCTAAAACATTTTTTTTACTTCAATTGCTTTGTTTTCAAGATATTCTACTGTTTCATAATAAAATTCTTTCTGTTTTCCTTTCTGATAAACTAATAATGGTTTTCATTGTGGTCTATTTGACACTACAAATGCTTCAAAGTATTTAACCAATTGGAATAAAAAATTTGACAAATTGACCAATCAAAAAATGCAAAGCATTAAGTGGATTAAAACTGCAGTGGGTTCAATTATTCCAATATCGATTAATAACAATAGCATATGACATTGATCAATAAAGAAAACAGAACATGTGATTACATTATTAATCGACCTCAGATCAATCCAACCCAGTCAAAAATGCTATAAGTGTTTCTAGACCCTGACGTTCATATTACTTTTTTTTACATTTGCTAAATAGGAATACGTCTCTAAAATATTAGATTATTGAAGAGAATTGACATATCAAACACAAATATTTATTAATTTATATCCTGTATGTATAAGAGATAAATATCTTATAATTAGATAATTAGACATTGTAAATATTACATTAAATATTACAAATATTATATAGAAATATAAAACTAAATACTGATTACATTAAAATTGATGGGCTATAGCAAATGTTCAAATAATTTTTGTCTATATTTCTATCAAAATTTAGGTAAAGCTTGAATTATACATTTAGTAAAATAATTTTGAAACTATCAAAAAACCCATTTCTTGAACGATAAATAGTATAAGTTTCTCGAGAATGAAAGCAACTCGATATTTTACATTTTAACTGTTTTCGAAAATGAACGAAAAAATACTGTACAGAAATATTTATTATTGGTAATAAATCAACGTCCTAGGATGCAATTGATATTCCACTCGTACTTAATGTTTGCAATAACGTGTAATAAATGCGAGAAACGATATAAAGGACAGCTGTGGTCCGAATGTTGGCGATAATTAGAGAAAATGGACAAAGTGCAAAATACCTTGCAACGTCTTGAAGAATATCGAGTGCGTCTCCTTAATTGCGAGATTGTCGAGCAAAACTAGGATCGGGCCGCCGGCATTCGAGCCGGCGAACATTAGGAACAAGCAGAATAACCTCTTTACGGGCCACATCGCGCACACCATTCAACGCCACTTGAAATGAACCAGAAATGAACAATCTGCCAACGACACACCACACACCACGGCAATTAGGCAGTACGTCACGGTGTTGTGATTCGAGCCGGGTTTTTCGCACATGCGCGGCCACCCGCCAATGGCTGCGTTCAGCAGAAAAAGCAGCTTTGCAACTGTTAAGGCTATGGCATATAGGAAAACTTAAGGCTGGTTTATGCAGGCAATAACCGTAAGAAATTGGTCAATCATAGTCGAAAATTCTTCTGTAAATCGATTATGATTGGCCAATTTCGGTTATTGCCTGCATAAACCAGCCTTTAAGCAGTAAGACGTATGTCGTAAGAAAATCAACGTGTTGGATTTGCTACTGCTTACGTTATGGTCTTATATTCTCGACTGTCATTGGCTAATTCGCTTACTGCCTAAGTTTTACTGCTCAAGTTTTTTTGTGTGCCATGGCCTTTATAAAATTCTTTGATTTTCCTGCTGGAATCAAGGGCAAGAACCAATCGTATCAAAGAATTTTACAACAGTTGCAAAGCTGCTTTTTTTGCTGAACGCAGCCAATGTAAGCTGCGTTTTGAAATTTATTGCTGAAAAATGGCTCTCGCATCTCACACACTGAACGCGATGCGCCATATCCAATGAGAGTCGCGCTTTCTTTAACATAGCGATGTATTATAGAGCTCTCATTGGATATCGCTCATCGCGTTCAGTGTGCGAGAGGGGAACGTCCCAAACGACACAGTGCAATTGGACACAGTCACTCACATCGGGTGAAGCCCAATCGGACACATCGTTGATTGGCTGCTTTAATATAAAATTTTCTGATTGGTGGTACAGCAGGAAATACCTAGGGACCGGCCGATGTGAGTGGTGTGTCCGATTGCAACTGTGTGCATCTGGAACGCTCCCACGATGTGTCCGAATGGGCCTCACCTGGCCTCACCCAAGCCTTAAGCCGTAAGAAATTAACCAATTACAGTTGAATATGAGGAGAATAATCGACCATGGTTGATTAATTTCCTACGGCTTAGGGCCTAAAATAATTTAATAAAAAGTTACTAGTTAGTACAAGTATCAAGTGCTCGATGTAAACTAGACTACTAACTGTCTTGTGTCTCAAGTCTCAAGTCTCAAACTAAAAAGATATTCTGTTCGTAACTTGAGACTTGAGACACAAGACAGTTATTGTGCGTTATTAAAGACAAAGACTTGAGTCCTAAAACTTGTCTTAAGATTATAAGTCAATTATTCTGCTTACTACACCTATTGTAGGTCGAGACTATTGCGGGGTCTACAATGCAGTCGTTAAGATGTTACGACTCTGCGACGGACCAATCAAAGAAGAGAATATATGATTTTTTCTTCTTTGATTGGTCCGTCGCAGAGTCGTAACATCTTAACGACTGCATTGTAGACCCCGCATTAAGACACTAGAGATGTACATATGTAATAGCAACTTTCGAACAGTCTACATGCGTTTCAGACATGAATTCGAGAAAATAATTAATAATTTCTAATTTTACTGTGAAACAAACTCGGAATTTACATTCATATCGTCATGTTACATCGTATTATCTATCAAAATGGCGGATAAGAATATTTACATCTCTAGTGCCTTAGTTCCGGTCTACAATAGGTGTAGTAAGCCTTAAGCAGTAAGAAATTGACCAATCACAATTGAATATGAGAAGAATAATCGATCATGATAGATCAATTTCTTACAGCTTAAGGATTATAACACCTATTGTAGATCGGGACTTATCCATTGGAATTGACCAATTACATTGTCTGTTGTGTGAAATGACAAATGCGATTGGTCAATTCCAATGGATTAACCGATTGGTTAGTTTAACGAAGATTGGTGAAAGAGGCCCTAAGTCTCATCTACAATAGATGATATAAGCTTTAAGCCGTAAGAAATTGACCAATCTGTGACTACGTTTACACGGCCCGACTTACGCCGAAGTTATAACATCGATGTTATAAAACTAGCCAATCACGAGTATTCTTCAGAAGAATGGAAAGATTGTGATTAGCTAGTATCATAACATCGATGTTGTAACTTCGGCGTAAGTCGGGCCGTGTAAACGTAGTAATAGTCGATTAATAGTCAAAAAGTGTCGATTGAGTTTGTAAATGGAAAGCAGCCTAAATCATTTTATCTTTGTTTATTAACAAGCAACAAAGATAAAGTGATTGTGTTACCCTATGTCAATTGTATCGCTTATTGAAAAATGTCGGTTGTTAGAACAGTTCAATTTGCCGCTTAATGTGACGTGATGATGACGTACTCAAGATACAATTCTTTATTGGCTGGCCGATGCGCAACAGCATACTTGTCTTTCTACATGTCAATCATGTCATATACCATCAGGCTGGAGTCCCATAGATGCGGAACGTGCGCAATGCAGAATTGGCGGAACACTCGTGATTAGTCCTACAAATATTCTGTCAAGAACATTCCACTGAATTGTATTTCCCTATGTCCCATGGAACGGAACTCGCGGATACGTAATGGTCACCTGCCAATTGCAATATCTTTCCCATAGATCTTTCTATTGTATCTATCAAAATCAGTTTATATTATTGGCTCGCACAGATTACGCTTCCACATTTTCCGCAGCATGGGATATAGAAATTCGAGGTTTGTTCGCGTCGCATGCCCCAACGTGCTCCTATTTGTCTCAACGCGCCAACCGATTAATATTATTAGTCAACGAGCGCTCTAGGGCAAATAGGAGCACGTTGGGGCAATGTTGGGAGAGGGG